>CAUYLG010020227.1:0-16604 GCA_963573385.1 Cacajao melanocephalus | reverse complement strand
AAGGATATGAACAGAGACTTTACAAAAGAAGACATACATGAGGCCAACAAACATATGAAAAAATGCTCATCATCGCTGGTCATTAGATAAATGCAAATCAAAACTACATTGAGATACCACCTCACCCCAGTTAGAATGGCAATCATTAAAAAATCTGGAGACAATAGATGCTGGAGAGGATGTGGAGAAATAGGAACACTGTTACACTGTTGGTGGGAGGGTAAATTAGTTCAACCATTGTGGAAGACAGTGTGGCAATTCCTCAAGGACCTAGAAATTGAAATTCCATTTGACCCAGCAATCCCATTACCGGGTATTTATCCAAAGGAGTATAAATCGTTCTACTATAAGGACACATGCACACGAATGTTCATTGCAGCACAGTTTACAATAGCAAAGACCTGGAACCAACCCAAAGGCCCATCAACGACAGATTGGACAAGGAAAATATGGCACATATACACCATGGAATATTATGCAGCCATAAAAAATGATGAGTTTGTGTCCTTTGTAGGGACATAGATGAGTCTAGAAACTATCATTCTCAGCAAACTGACACAAGAACAGAAAATCAAACACCACATGTTCTCACTCAAAGGTAGATGTTGAACAATGAGAACACAGGAACACAGGGAGGGGAGCATCACACACTGGGGTCTGTTGAGGGGGGTCAATGGAGGGACAGTGGAGGGGTAGGGAGGTCAGGGAGGGATAACATGGGGAGAAATGCCAGATGTAGGTGATGGGGGAATGGAGGCAGCAAACCACATTGCCATGTATGTACCTATGCAACAATCCTGCATGATCTGCACATGTATGCCAGAACCTAAAGTACAATAAAAATAATAATAAAATAAAAAAATAAAAATAAATATACCAATCTGTTAATAGTAGTATTTCTCTCTACATGGTGATGATGTTAATAGTGACCTTTTATTTTTTTAATTAAATTTAATTATTTTATTTTATTTTTTGAGACAAGAGTTTCACTCTTGTCACACAAACTGGAGTGCAATGGCACGATCTTGGCTCAATGCAACCTTCGCCTCCTAGGTTCAAGCGATTTTCCTGCCTTAGCCTCCCCAGTAGCTAGGATTAAGATGACTACCACCACACCTGGCTAATTTTTGTATTTTAGTAGAACAAGATTTCACCCTGCTGGCCAGGCTGGTCTTGAACTCCAGACTCCAGAGCACTTTTAGGCATATGGAAAAATTGAGTGAAAACTACAGATTTCCCACATACTCCTGTCCCCACACATGCATGATTTTCCCCATGATTTACATCTCACACCAGAGCAGTACATTTGTTAGAAGCAGTAAACCTACATTGATACATAATTATCACTCAAAGTCAGTAGTTTACATTAGGGTTCAGTTTTAATCTTTTGTATTCTATGGTTTTCTATAAATGTACAATTTCCAGCATGATAGTATCATACAGAGTAGTTTCATTGCCCAAAAAATCCTCTGTACTCTATTTATCTCTTGTCCCTCCCTCTTCAAATTTCTGGCAACCAGGGATTTTTTACCTCTCTATTTTCCTTTTACATAATGTCATATAGTTGACATTATGTAAAAGTGTGTAGCCTATTCAGGTGGGCTTCTTTCACTTAGTAATATGCATTTAGGGTTTCTCCACAATCTTTCATAGCTTGATAGCTCAACTTCTTTTAGCACTAATATTTTATTGTTTTGATATTCTATCATTTACTTATTTATTTACCTACTGAAAGACATCTGAGTTTCTTTCAAGTTTTGGACTGTTGCTTCCTCTGGGCAATTATGAATAAAGTGACTATAAACATCTGTGCTTAGGTTTTTGTGTGGACATAAGTTTTCAGTTTCCTCGGGTAAATACCAAGGAGCATAATTTCTGGGTCATATGGTAAGAGTATGTTTACTTTTGAAAGAAACTACCTAACTACTTTCCAAAGTGGCTGCACCATTTTCTGTTTCCACCAACAATGAATGAGAGTTCCTGTTGCTCCACATCCTCACCAACATTTGCTGTTGTCAGTGTCCTGGATTTTGGACATTCTAAAAAGTGAGTAGTCTTATTTCATTGCTGTTTTAATTTGCAACTTTCTAATGACATATGATGTCAAGTATCTTTTCATATGCTCATTTGCCATCTGTATATCTTCTTTGGTGAGGTGTCTATTTAGGTCCTTTGCCTATTTTTCAATCAGATTGTTTTCTTATTGTTGAGCTTTAATTCTTTATTTTGGAAAGCAGTCTTTTATCAGATGTGTCTTTTGCAAATATTTTCTCAAGTTCATGGATTGTCTTCTCCTCTTGAGACACATTTATTATTATTATTATTATTATTATTTTTAACTTTTAAGTTCAGGGGTACATGTGCAGGTTTTTTATACAGGTAAACTCACGGCATAGGAGTTTGTTGTACAGATTATTTCATCACCCAGGTATTAAGCCTAGCACACATTAGTTATTTTTCCTAATCTTCTCCTTCCTCCCACCCTTCATCCTCCAGTAGGCCCCAGTGTCTGCTGTTTCTCTTTATGGAGACACATTTATTTTTAATTACAATTTAAAACAAAATAATACACAGTAAAATAACATAATGTAAAATAAGCTATCATATTATTTATTTTTACATTTTTGTAAATGTATTAAAAATACCGAGTTGATACCAATGCCTCCTGATATCACAGTCTCCTTCTAGCTTTGTCTTTTGTTCATTTGTATTTACCCTCTATCAATGAGTAATAGGAGGCAAAAGGACGCTTAGGACCCAGAGCCTCAGTGGAGCCTGAGTTCAGCTTGCAGAGCATGGTGATGCTGCTGGGAACCAGATATCCCCAGACACTCTGAAGTATCCTTGCTGGGACACATTCAAACTCCTTCGGTTCCCAGAACTTCCGTAACTCCTTGAAAAGCCTGGAAAATGAAAGGTTGTTCTCCCTCTTCTTAAACGAGGAGGAGGTAAACCAAGACACTTGTACTCAGATAGGGAAACCTGGTTGGAGTCCTTCAACAGTGACTGAGAATTTATTGCCTTGAGTGAAAAACTATTTAGAGTCTAGTTAAGAATTTTCTGGAAAATAGTAAAGTACAAGAAAAATGCCTATTGAAATAATAACTGTCATTTAAATTTGTGTGTGTGTGTGTGTGTGTGTGCTATGGACTTGATTCTTTTAGACTAGAAGACTTGAAGACTAGTCCAAGCTATCCTCTTGGGTGTGGTGTTGGCAAAATGTTATAAAATGAGGAGGATAAGTTAGTAGTTTGCAGGCAATTTGCAAATTGCAGGGTCTCAATTTCAGCCCTGGTGCTTCCTTGACTCACAGTGAGAGACTGAAGTGTGTTTTCTCAGATTTACTAATGTGAAGGCTCATGACAGGTGATGAATGTTCGCCTTACACACTGGAGTGCTGTTCTTTGCCCCGGGTGTGGCCACATCCAACTAAAAGCAGTTCAGGAGAGAGTCTCTATGGCCTAGCCTTCTGAAAACAGAATACTATACACACACCAAAAGAAAAAAAGGAGGGGGAAGTGAGGAAAAGAAATCACAGCTGCCCATTTGGGCCCAGACCTTAGATCACTATGTGACTTTTGGCTTTAAGATTTCAGGAACAGTCAGATTTTAAATTTTAACAGGCAGTTTCTAAGGAATTGTTTTTCTGGCAGGAGAGATACAGGCACAGAGGGAAGCTCCCGGGACTACAAAGGGACACTTTAGGGCGTATAGGGACAAGGCTGCATCTTCTTTATCATGGTAGGTATCAGCTGTCACTGGAAATAATTGTTCCCCTGATGTTTTTGCCAACTGCAGAATTAGGAAAGGCCCTTCCACTATTTTTATCTTCATTCAGACTCTAGTAATTTTTATAATTTCTAAATATTCTTTTGCCTTAAAAATATTAATCTACTATTTCCACTTTCAGAAATGTATTCTAGATCTATGTTGAGAAATGTATGCAAATATTTACCACCTGTGAAGTTCATCATATATTTGTGTATATTGTACAACATATTAAACAATCTAAGTGGTAGTCCTGGTTAAGTAGATTATGACAATTAATTGATACAATGGAATATAATGCAATTGTTTTAAATTTTTTTTTTCAAAGTCTGTTTAATAACATTTTCATTGGTCCAATAAGATCTTTTTTACATGTATGCCAGAGAGACTTTATTGAACTGAAGAAAATGTTCTAAAACTGATAATAGTGATAGCACCACAACTTGGTAACTTTACTAATCATTGAATTGCACACTTGAAATGGGTGAATTACATAACGTGTAAAATGTGTCTCAATAAAGTTGCAAGAAAATTGCTGATTTCTGAGACCTAGATCACTGCTGCTATCCATGGGTCAGAGTAGGATGTCACAGACATTAGTTAATACATGCAGTATAGTCCAAGTTCCCTTGGCAGTTGTTGAAACATCAATCATAACTCCTCCTAAGATTATTCTCCTAGTTCCTAGTTCCTATTCTAGGAGAATATACATACTTGGAATTGTTATTTTCAGTACCTGGGATAACTCCCATATCAGCTCCCAGACCCACCGAGTAGAAAGGAAAACTGAAAAGTCCATGAACCTGTTACAGCGATGAAATCACACTCCGGCCCTGCCAAGTAGGAACTGGTGCATACATCCTAAATCACTGGGAGAGGCAAGCTGCCAGATGGAGGGAGATAAACCCCATGAACATGCAGGACTCACCCTGATAAAGCACTGGGGTCTAGTGTCCTGGGGCACATCGGGATACCCCTCCAAGACAAAGGACGAGCAGCTAAACCTAGAGCTCCCCACTTCCAAGAAGAAGACACCTGGGCTTTGGATGCAATAGCAATCTATTCCGTAACTTTTGGGTGACCCATTTTGATTCACTTACTGTTTTTCCAAATTACTTCCAGTCTTGATTGGTACCCAGAGGAAAAAGCAGCTTTTCAAGTAATGCAGCTGCAATAAAAGCAGCTGGGTTCATCAACTTACAGACTGGTAGAGCCAACTGAGGGCAAAGTACCCAAACATCTTGGCTGCTGTCTGAAGCCTGCAGTGAGCCCCAGTGGAGAATGAGAGGCTCCGCATTCTCATCACCAGGAATTACTTTCCCTTTGAGAGAACATTTCTTAGTATGCAGCTAAGTCCGTGGAGACTGTGTCTGACTATATCACCAGGTGTTGTAGACGCTGTTGGCTGTCAAACCAATTCCTATGTGTTCAAACCCTTATCCCCATGTCTGTGTTGTTAACAAGACTGGAGGAGCTGTATTATCAAATATCCCTCTACTTCTGTAGATGAGGGTTGGGTAGGATACCACAGGTCACAGTTTTGGACAATAAGACCAAAGCAGAAGTCCCTGCAAAGATAACTGCAAAGGTGCTCGTCCTGGGTCACTGAGCCTGCTTCCCCTCAGACTTTTTTCTACAGGAGTACAAGACAAAAGCAAAGCCCCATGTGCTGAAGTCACTATGAGTGGAATACTCTGTTGTTTGCATCCTGAAGCATCCCCAACTGATAGACCATGGATCTGTGTGACTTCAGCAGCCCTTGACGACCTGGGAATTGTCAGTTTCATCTTAGAGAAGCTTTGCACTCCATTGTCTAGCAAGCCTGCAGCACCCAGTCTCAGAGAGGCTCATCTCATCACCTTGTTCCTTTTTCTTCAGGCTTCACTTTTATCTTCAGGGGACATTGCTCAGGAACAACTGATTAGGAAGAAACAGATGACTCTGTAGGACATCACAGCTCAGCAGCGGCACTAAAGGTCAGTAGGGGAGGACCTCCCTGCAGTGAGCAGAATGGTCCAAGAGTAGCAGAATATCTGCATTCTCTGGGGCTGCTCCCAGGCTGGATGAGATGTCCTATTCTGTCACTGTGAGTCAGCATCCTCCTCCAGCCAGCAATCTCTTGCATGGTGGATTACTAGAGAGTGGCCAAACTGTCAGAAAGGAGGCAATGAATGGGGTCAAAAGCAATTCTCCACAACCTACTTTGCCATTCGCACTGCACAGTACCCAAATGGCTGGCACCATCCACCAAATTGAGATTTTAATAGTTACCATACCCTGAGAACAGCCAGCTTCGGGGTGGCACAGTGACTGCACCGAGCATTTTCCGTCATAGAAGCACAGCCATTCTGCTTCATCTGAATTAAGATGAACTTTGTGCTGCAGTTTGCATTCATGCTGCTTTCATCATCACTATCCCAGACTTTCTAAACATCCTATACACTGTCATGTTGCCCCACATTACATTGCTTCTGGCAAATAATTACTTTCATAAACAAAAGAAAGGCACTACCTTAATGTTTGTAGGACTCACTTGTTTTATCAGGTGTACTATCCTCCAGATATAGGCGGTAAATAGATTCTTAAATACATATTAAAAGCACCCCAGTTGTGAGAAAACATCTTGTGAGGCTGGGATGCTATCCTGTGGGTGCAATATGTCCACTGAACTGGCAGTCAGCACGTGGTGCTTTCTTACCCTTGGCCAAAATACATGGATCTAACGGTAAGAATGAAGGTGGCATCCCTCCTGATTAGACCGACGGCCTAATGAAATATTTGTATTTCCAGTCCTTGTACTTCAACACTTTCCTTATTTGGAGGTTTACTAGCTGTGGAAGAAATGCTTCTAGCAAGGATCACAACAATGTCTCCAACTACTTGGCCATTTGTGTTTTCAGGCCATTTGGCACCAAAAAAAAAAAAAAAAAAAGAGAGAAAAGAAAAAAGTAGGGAGGAGAATTGTAGTATTTGGGGGTATAGGTCCTAGTTATGGAGGAAATACTGAAGTTTTTTACACAATGGCAACAGGAAGGCGAATGAATGGAGCCCAGGTGATTCTCCCAGTTGTTATGCTACCATGCCCAATGCTACCACCATATATGGGATAGAATGCCAGGGTTGATATTGGTTGGTAATGAAAAGTTGAGTTATCCCAATGGGTAAACAACAGCTTAGTTATTGTCTGAAGGCAGAAGGAACAAAGAATACATTATGGGGAATGCAGTTTCCATTGATGTTGTCTTACATGCTGGGTCATGCTATGTTCGTATTTTTTTTTAGTGATCCTCTTTTTATTTTTCTTTCCCATACTGTATATAGGTGTACAATAGTCCTGGTAGTACTAACACTGAAACTGAGAGCATAGATTGCAGGATATTGAGAGGGCATTGCAATTGCTCTAGAAGACTGTGTACGACCCAAGGAACGTGGAATTGGTTAAAGTAAATGACTACAACTTGAATTATATTCCGCTGAGAAGTGCTGTGCTTTTAATCATACAAGAAAGGGCTATATTATTTTAGGCAGGAGTACTTTCTTCCACAAGGATTGAAGAAAGGTTTACATAGGTGTTGAGTGGTCAAAGGGAGGGGCTGTAGAAATATTTCACATTTTCTTTAGAGGAGGGCCGCTACCTTGATTCAAATGCTCTTCCAGTTTTGAAGGAATGCCTCATTACGAGGCTTTATGGGAGGCAGAGCCCTCCCTCCCAGGCCAGAAGCAGAGAGACCAGATGCTTCCTCTCACTCCTACCCTACCAGCAACCTGGGCTGTGGGCAGGTAGCCAAGGCTGGAGCAATTGGACACTCTTACCCAGGACTCAAATCCTGCTTCTTAGGTGAGCCTCTGAGGCAACTGAGATGTGAGCCCTGATGAAAGCTGCACCAGACTGCTCTCGGCAGGGAGCTCAGCTCTGTTTGGCTGCCCAGCTTCCTCAGACAGGCTCTTAAGCCTTCTCATTGCTGCTGTAAACTACTCAGTATCCTTCCTTCTCTGATTAACTGACCAGTCAGTTTCCATCACTTGCAACCAAGAATCCTGACTAATGTGCCACGTAATTTCTCTCTACTGTGAGCATGCCTCACAAATGAGACACTTTCTCTTACAACAACTTGTTTTTCTTACCACAACTATTTGAAGTAGTTTGATAATATCACTGGGCCTAATGATTGCATAAATATTCTGGAATTCTGAGCTCACACACAACCAAATCAGGCCCAATCTAAGAATATTAGAAAATTGTCAAAAACCATGAAAATGTTTTCATAATCTATGTATGATATGTGTGTAATCCACACATCAAACATTTATTATTCATTTCATAGATCCCAAGAATGGATGTGGTTGCCTTTCAGGAGTTCAGACTACAGAATAATTGAAGTACTACATGTACCTCCAAGGTTCAAGAATAGTTGAGAAGAAAGAGTGATCAGCACAAGGCTGGGGTTGCAAGAAGCCTCCACAGAAAGGTAAACTGCAATATGCATTGCATCTAGAAAAATAAGAGCATTTCTTCAAGCAGAGGCACAACATATGCAAAGGCCCAGGGAGATTTCACACACTGTGTCAGGGATGTTTGAAGTGGCTACAGGATGTGTGAAGTGGCTACTGCAAGCTTAGGAGAAGGGCAGTGAAGGAAAAGTAAACAACTGTTGGGCAGAGACCAGTTAATGGATGGCTCTGTTGATTTTTTTCCTAAATGCAATATGCTAATTTCTCAGGTTTGCCATAGCAAACTGCCATGGAGTAGGTGGCTTAAACAACAGACATTTATTTTCTTTCAGTTCTGGAGAATGGAAGTCTGGGATCAGGCTGTTGGCCAAGCTGGTTTTTCCTGAGGTCTCTCTCCTCGACTTGTAGATGCCGCCCTAGATGCCACCCTCTCCCCATGTCTTCACATGGCCTTCCCTCTCTGTGTGTCTGCGTGTTCTAATCTCTTCTTATAAAGACACCAGTCAGATTAGATTAGGGTCCACCCTAGACTTCATTTCAACTTAATTAACTCTTTAGAGACCCTGTCTGAAAATAGTCATATTCTGAGTTACTGGGGATTCGGATTTCAACATATAAATTTTGTTGGGGACAAAATTCAAGTCAAGTACAGTGGCTCACACCAGTAATATCAATGTTTTGGAAGGCTAATGTGGGAGGACCACTTGAGGCCAGGAGTGCAAGACTAACCTGGGCAACATAGCAAGACTCCATCCCTACAAAAAAAATTTTAAAAATTAGCTGAGCATGGTGGCACATGCTTCTAGTCCTAGATACTTGGGAGGCTGAGGTAAAAGGATTGCTTGAGCCCAGAAACCCAAGGCTTTAGTGAGCTGTGATTGTACCACTGCACTCCAGCCTGGGTGACAGAGCAAGACTCTGTCTCAAAAAAAGCCAAAAAATCAGCCCAAGACAAGGAACACAGAAGGGTTTACACAAAGCAGTGACATCATTAGAGCAACTGTTTAACAGGCCCACTTTAATGACAATTTGGTGCTCTAAGTATGTGTATGTAATTAAAGTCAAAATATCCCATTGTCTACAGCAAGAAATCAGGTAAGTGAAATGACACTTAAAAATCAGCCTTTGTTGAACAAATTAAAATCTGAATTATTCTAATTCACTTTAGCCTAATTGAGCTTTGATTTAAATTCAGATCACACTATGGCCAGAAGGGAGAAGAAAAGAGGCCTGAGAGAAAACACACTAAAAATCAATTTTCAAAAGTTTTAAACAGTCCATCTCAGTTATACTGCATTTTCACACAGCAAATTCTTGCTGAATTTTTCTTAATTTTTGTACTTTTGAGAGACTCCTTTTCTATACCAGCGTAGAGAGGAAGCAAGGGCATGGACAGAGTAGGAGGCAGAGGTAATGCGGGCGTAAAATCCTAGATTGCCTACGTACTTCCCTGTTTTATTCCACAACTGATTTTACATAGCCAATTTCACTTTTAATCATAAAGTTCTAAATGCGTTTCATTTCAAGATCCAAAAGACTATCCCATACATCTTTATTACTCGCTTTTCACCAAAAGCATTGAATTATCAAATAGTTTTTTGAGGGTTATAAATGTTAATACCTTTATTCCCCACAATACCTTTCATAGTATTCTGAGTATGTTAAATATTGCTCAAATATATTTTAATTATTAAAATAAGACTTGTAGACTTGAATTTCACAGCTACTAAAATCATTTAAAATATGTATGTGTGAATATACAAAGACATACACTTGTATTATATAGCAAGATTTATTTCAAAGCAGTCTGAAAACTATAAATTGTTACAAGAGAAAACACAGTGCAGGTCTGGTTGACCCACAGTTGCCCTCTGATGTTTTCAAACCATTATTATAATAAAGTGGAGAATTTGCCAAATCCAAGAACTCAAAAGATGTGTTTTAGAAATTTTCATATAGACAAAAAAACTTGAGAAATTATTTATCAAGATATCACAGATGTTAACCAAATGTCAAAATTTAAAAAGAGCAGGAATGATAAATAGTTCTGTTTCTCAGAAGGAAGTATAAGAAAGTCCATGTGTGAGGAAATATGTATGTATATAAATATATTTACGTACACACGCACATAGACACACACATTCACACACATATACATACATACGTGTTTATGCGTCTGTATGTGTGCATATAATATATGCGTATACACGTATATATCTTATTCCATTCTTTATTTTTACAGTGTCTCAAACTTTTGTCTTTTCATCAACCTACTCTGAAATTTTGAAATAAATTATAGTTTATATTTTGACATCAGCTTTCATAAAGTTTCTATATGCCCCATTTAAGTTAATTTCTGACTTATTAAAATTTTTCTAATAAACATTTTAAAAATACACCTGCTTAATAAGACATAATATTTTCTGCTTTTATAGGAAGGTTTTGAGAGAGTTGGTTTTTCTCTATAACTTATATTGACAATAATTTTATGAACTTAGTACATGTGCTTGATATATTGTCAGTGCTATTGACCAAGCTGGTTGATAGATACTTTGTCATCAATGTGGTGCTGTATTTCTAGAAATATGAAATTAAGAACTCAACCAATCTGATGAGTTGCACCTAGAAAAACATGAGTTCCAGAGGCAAAATTCCATGTCCTACATAAGAATATCCAGGCCTTCAGGAATCCTAATCCCTTCATAGAAATGGTCACAGCTATGTTTTCATCCCAAACCCATGTCCACATCTCTCCTCAATTGAGGCTTTCTTAACAGAGGTGCTTCTGTAATCAGCAGAGCAGGGAATGAGAAATGTGGCTAATTCTGTGCCGGCTCTTAAAGCTTCCACCCAGAAGTGCCACACATCAGTTTTCACATTCATTGACCAAGACTAGTTACCTGGCCAAACCTAACTTTTAGGAGAGAGGAAAGTTTAATACTTCCATGTTCAAAGAAGGAGGAGAATGGGAAATATTAGTGAGCAACACTGATGACCGGCAGTCCACCATAATCCACAAGGACTGACAACAGCATCAGTCAGCACGGCCTGGGGAAGAAATGGCTACCAGATTTTGGTCAACATATTCATAGAAATAGCTTGTATCTTCAATTTATACCAAACAGGAAAACTTGATGATGATTTTTATTATCTTATTGCCTTCCTAATTCCACAGGCCTGGTGAAAAGACTCTATTCCATTGTGAAACATACTGGGTTGAAAGACTGAATTCTCCTGCTGAGTTACGGGGAGTGTAGAACACACAGCCATCCTTGTTAGATTATCAATATGTAGATAATTGGATTATATACAGGATCTCCTTGTCAGGATGAATAGTATAATACTTATGACTGGTGATACCATTCCAGGTGGCTTATGTGTGGCAAGTAAGGCAACACTCCATAGGCCATCCCCCAAATGAGAAGTGACCATGAGGAAGATGTGGCATTCCCTTTTTTAAGCACAGTCTTTTTGGTTTTCCAAATCTGAATGTATATCATTTAAATCCTGTTAGTAAAGTTTTAAGTTTTTTGTTAATGACTCAAAAGAAAAAAACAGAAATCATAGATAGTCCTTATATCTTCAAATACAGATTTTCCATTAAATAGTGAAACTGAATAAGATCTGTAGTTTACAGATGAGATTATGAGACACAGTTAATTTAAAAACCTTATACCATTTCTTTGACCATAATCTCAGCAATAGTTGATGAAATTTAATCATGTGTCAGAACGACTATACAGTAGTCCCCCTTTACCTATGAGGGATACATTCCAAGACCCTCGGCAGATGCCTGAAACTGTGACTAGTACTAAACCCTATGTTACATATAGGGTTTCAGGGGTGTGTGTGTGTGTGTGTGTGTGTGTGTATGTATATCATAGTATAGTATATGGACATATATGCTATATATGTTTTTTCTATACATACATACCTACGATAAAGTTTGATTTATGAATTAGGCATGGTAATAGATTAACAATAGCTAATAAGAAAATAGAGCAATTATAACAATATGCTAGCATCACAACTCTCCCACTTTGGGGCCATTATTAAGTACAATAAGAGATACTTGAAAACAAGCACTATGACACTATGACAGTCGATTGATCTGATTAAGTGAGACAGCTACTAAGTGACTAATGGGCAGGTAGCTTAAATAGTTTGACACACTGGACAAAGGATGATTCCCACCGAAGTGGGACAGTGTGAGATATCACCATGTTACTCAGAGCAGTGCACAATTTAAAACATGAGTTGCTTATTTCTGGGATTTTTTTTTTAATTTAACATATTAAACCACAATTGACTGAAGGTAACTGAAAGCATAGAAAATGAAGTCATGGATAAGCAGGGACCACTGTGTCCATATTGGGTTTTTATTTTACAAACTATTCAACAGTTTATAAATCCTTCAGCATAAATAAGAGAAATGGAGTATTTTCCCAACGCTATAGCTTTGAATGTTACAGATTTAGTGGAAAAAATGTTTGTATCGTCTTGGCTCGATGACTCATGCCTATAATCCCAGCATTTTGGGAGGCCAAGGAGGGTGGATCACTTGAGGTCAGGAGTTCAAGACCAGCCTGGCCAATATGGTGAAACCCCATTGCTACTAAAAATATAAAAATTAGCCAGGCATGGCGGTGGGCACATGTAATTCCAGCTACTCAGGAGACTGAGGCAGGAGAATCGCTTGAACCCGGGAGGCAGAGGTTGCAGTGAGCTGAGATCGCACCATTGCACTCCAGCTTGGGAGACAGAGTAAGACTCTGTCTCAAAAAAAAAAAAAGTTTTTGTCTCTCTTTATGTCACAGAAACTCTGCCCACCTAGATGCTAATTACCTTGGAGTGTAATTAATTACCATGACCTATGGCTACATAAGTAAAACAACCAGGCAACGGTTCTATGAAAGGATAAACTAACCAAGTCTTCCCATGGACTGGGAACTAGGAAAGCCTTTTTCTATTACTCCTAGCATTTTAGAGATCATTGTCTTCTGCATGTTTTTCTCCTAATAAGCCATTTAAGGTCCTTGAAGCATCCATCAAAGAACCCTAAAAGTTTACTTCTACAAAAAATAACAAGAGTTTTCTAAATTTCTCTGAACATCTCATTCTTATTTCCAAACAAACTGGATTTGATTAGTTTGCAGACAAACAGAAAGTTTTGGTGCTCATTAATTTTTTTTTAATATTGGCAAAACAATAGAAAAGTGTTAATGTTTTTAAAGAACAAGTTTTCAGTGACTGCTCACTTACAAAAAAGATGTCTAATACTGGATAATAGAATCAGTGGCTCGTGTAGAACTGCCTCATCTTAAAATAATCAGACACTGCATTATAGTATTTGGGCTATGTGTTCATGTGCAGTTGTATATAACATATATTTGGCATGGCGTGAGTAGTTTCTGAAGTTAAAAATAAATAAATTTCTATTATTTGTCACCTTTAGTTAAAACTATGCATTATAAACAATTGTGGAAGCAAAAGCTTAATAATAATGAAGAGTGAGAGGATTAAGAGATTTCTACCTCAGTGACAACACAGTAGTGTTATTGGGGCAAAGGTAAACTAAATGATAGATAATTTCTTAATAATTAGGTATCAGATTTGATCTTTATTTGTCTTTTAAAAACTAAGTAATTTACATTTACAATTAGCATCCAAAAGAGTAAAATACCTAGGAATAAATTTAATCAAAGAGGTAAAAGACTTATACACTGAAAACTATAAAACATTGCTGAAAGAAATTAAGGAAGACCTAAAGACATCCATGTTCATGGATCAAAAGATTATTAAGATCATTAAGATGAGGATACTATTCAAAATGATCTACAGATTCCATTCAATCTCTATTAAAATTCCAATGTTTATTTTTGCGAAAATAAAAAAGCCAGTTCTCAAATTCATAAAGAATTACAAGGAACTCAGAATAGCCAAAACAATCTTGAAAATGAAAAACAAAGTTAAAAACAATTTCAAAATTTACTACAAGTAACAGTGATAAAAAGAGTGTGGTACTGGCATAAAGACAGACATATAGAGCAATGAAATAGAATTGAGACTACAGAAATAAACCCATAAGTATATAGCTAATTGATTTTTAATAAGGATGCCAAGACCATTTAATGGAGAAGACTGTCTTTTCAACAAGTAGAACTGTATAACTGCATATACAAAAATACATTCATGATCTATCTGTAAGTGATAAAAAACTCTTAGGAGAAAACATAGTAGTAAATTTTCATAACCTTAGATTTAGCAATAAATTCTTAAATGTAGCACCAAAAACAAGTGCAACAAAAAACAGATAAGTTGGACTTCATTGAAATTAAAAATTTTTGTGTACCAAGGGACATTAGCAAAAGAGTAAAAAGACAACCTACAGAATGGGAGAAAATATTTGTAAATATCTGATAAGGGTCTAGTATCCAGAATGCGTAAGCCTTACAACTCAGCAGAAAAGAAGTATCCCAATTAGAAAATGAGCAAAGAATTTGGATATTTTCCAATGATACACAAGTGCCCAAAAACACATGAGAAAATACTCAACATCAAATTGTATCTCACTGGGGTAAATCAAAACCCCAGTGAGATATAATTTCATATGTACTAGAATGACTATAACAACAATAAAATCAGGAAGAAAGAAAAATTGAAATAACAAGTCTTGGTGAGGACATAAAGAAATTGAAACCTTCAGACATTGCTGGTGGAAATGCAGAATAGTACAGCTGCTTTGGAAAACAGTCTGGCAGTTGCCCAAAAAGTTAATAATAGAATTCCCATATAGCCTAGCAATTCCACTCTTATATATATACTCCCGAAAATGAAAACTGATACTAAAACAAATATTTATACATGTATGTTCATTGTAACACTATTCATATTAGCTGAAAGGTGGAAACAACCCCAAGTCTGTTAACCATGAATAAATAAACAAAATATGATGTACACATAAACAGAATGTTATTCACCTGTAAAAATAAATGAAGTACTGGATTAAATGGTATTTCTGGTTCTAGATCCTTCAGGAATCACCACACTGTCTTCCACAATGGTTGAACTAATTTACACTTTGACCAACAGTGTAAAAGCATTCCTATTTCTCCATATCCTCTCCAGCATCTGTTGTTTCCTGACTTTTTAATGATCACCATTCTAACTGGCATGAGATATGTTTGTTGGCCACATAAAGTGTCTTCTTTTGAGAAGTGTCTGTTCATATCCTTTGCCCACTTTTTAATGGCGTTGTTTTCTTCTTGTAAATTTGTTTCACTTCTTTGTATATTCAGGATATTAGCCCTTTGTCCAATGGATAGATTGCAAAAATTTTCTCCCATTCTGTAGGTTGCCTGTTCACTCTGATGACAGTTTTTTTGCTGTGTAGAAGTGCTTCAGTTTAATTAGATCCCATTTGCCAATTTTGGCTTTTGTTACCATTGCTTTTGGTGTTTTAGTCATGAAGTCTTTGCCCATGCCTATGTCCTAAATAGTATTGCCTAGGTTTTCTTCTAGGGTTTTTATGGTTTTAGGTCCTACATTTAGGTCTTTAATCCATCTTGAGTTAAATTTTGTCTAAGGTGTAAGGAAGGGATCTAGTTTCAGTTTTCTGCCTATGGCTATCCAGTTTTCCCAATACCATTTATTAAACAGGAAATTCTTTTTCCATTGCTTGTTTTTGTCAGGTTTGTCAAAGATCAGATGGTTGTAGATGTGTAGCATTATTTCTGAGGTCTCTGTTCTGTTCCATTGGTTTATATATCTGTCTTGGTACCAGTACCATGCTGTTTTTGTTACTGTAGTCTTGTAGCATAGTTTGAAGTCACATAGTGTTCTGCCTCCAGCTTTGTTCTCTTTTTTTAGGATTGTTTTGGCTCTATGGGCTCTTTTTTGATTCCATATGAAATTCATAATAGTTTTTTATAATTCTGTGAAGAAAGTCAATGCTATCTTGATAAGGATAGCATTGAATCTATAAATTACTTTGGGCAGTATAACCATTTTCATGGTCCCATTACTGGGTAGATACCCAAAGGATTTTAAATCATTCTACTATAAAGACACATGTACATGTATGTTTATTGCAGCACTGCTCACAATAGCACAGACTTGGAACCAACCCAAATGCCCATCAATGATAGACTGGATAAAGAGAATGTGGCACATATACACTATGGAATACTATGAAGCTATAAAAAATGATGAGTTCATTCTCTTTGCAGGGACATGGATGAAGTTGGAAACCATCATTCTCAGCAAACTAACACAGGAACAGAAAACCAAACACTGCATGTTCTCACCAGTAAGTGGGAGTTGAACAATGAGAACACATGGACACAAGGAGGGGAACGTCCCACATTGAGGCCTGTTGGGAGATA
>CAUYLG010020226.1:0-35826 GCA_963573385.1 Cacajao melanocephalus | reverse complement strand
TGGGATTACAGGCGTGAGCCACCGCACCCAGCCCATTTATTATTTCTATCATGATAATTAACCCCTATTATTCACAGCTGTGATCATGTGTACTGGAACATTTCTTTCTTGAATAACTTTGTTTTCTTTCTAGTATTGTTAATTGCCTTGTTTAGTGTGTTGCTTCCTTGCTTAATTTTCTATGTAAAAATCACTAATTCATCCCCAAACTATTCAATAGTACTAAACATCTTTTCTGAATATATTCAAATATATGGGCTTTTTGGTAAGTTTTGTTTTCTCTCTGGAACCATTATCCCTCTTGGAGCCCTTTGCTTCTGTTCCCTTCTCTATAGTGGTCACTCACTAGACCTGCTACCCAGCTGTCATCCTGAGACTTGTCCTCACCAGCATCCTGGGAATTCTGTTCTCCTTGTTTAAGTAGTGGATATTCTGCTTCTTGGATCCAGTGTTTTTCTCTTTGTTGGCTTCTTCTTCTTCACAGAACACATCATTTAGTGTTCCCCGAAAAAAGCATCATTATGCTACCTATACTTGCCTAGGTATAGAATTTGAGATTAAAAGTAGTTTTTATGGCCGGGCGCAGTGGCTCATGCCTGTAATCCCAGTACTTTGGGAGGTGGAGGTGGGCAGATCACCTGAGGTCGGGAGTTGGAGACCAGCCTGACCAACATGGAGAAACCCCATCTCTACTAAAATTACAAAATTAGCTGGGTGTGGTGGTGCATGCCTGTAATCCCAGCTACTTGGGAGGCTGAGGCAGGAGAATCGCTTGAACCCGGGAGGCAGAGGTTGCAGTGAGCTGAGATTGTGCCATTGCACTCTAGCCTGGGCAACAAGAGCAAAACTGCATCTCAGAAATAAATAAATAAATAAAGTCATTTTTTCCTCAGAATTTCAAGGCACTGCTCCATTTTTCAAAAATACTACTCCACTGTTTTGTTTTCTTGTTTCGCTTCTCCTTCCTTCGAGTTCTTGTTATGGTTTGTTTGTATATTAGGTACTGGTTGTCTTAAGGCTTTTACTTTTTTTTGTTTTTTTGAGATAGAGTCTCACTCTGTTGCCCAGGCAGGAATGCATGATTCAATCTCGGCTCACTGCAACCTCTGCCCCCCCAGGTTCAAGTGATTCTCCTGCCTCCACCTCCTGAGTAGCTAGGATTATAGGCGTGTACCACCATGCCCAGCTAATTTTTGTATTTTTAGTAGATATGGGGTTTCATCTTGTTGGCCAGGCTGGTCTCAAACTCCTGACCCCAAGTAATCCACCTGCTTTGGCCTCCCAAAGTTCTGGGATTACAGGCATGAGTTGCCAGGCCCAACCTTTATTTTATTTATGATATTATTTTTGAGATGGGATCTTACGCTGTTGCACAGGCTGGAGTGCAGTGGTGTGATCTTGGCTCACTGCAGCCTTCATTTCCCAGGCTCAAGAAATCCTCCACCTCAGCCTCCCAAGTAGCTGGGACTACAGGTGAGGGCACCACACCAGGCTAATTTTTTTTTTTTTTTATAGAAATGAGGTGTCCCTATGTTGCCCAGGCTGGTCACTCCTGGGCTCAAGGAGGTCGATCTGCCCACTTCAGCCTCCCAAAGTGCTGAGATTACAGGCATGCACCACCACGCCGGGCCCAGGACTTTTTCAAATATCCAGTGGTCTTTTATTGTCTATTCAATATTTTTAAATAAAGCACTAACACATTGATCATAAGATTTAAATATATGTTCTGGACTTTTGATTGGTGAGCTTCATTATAGAATAAGATTGAAATCGCATGTTCACATTTTCTGTTGGGCTGTCACTTTCTCCAGAGACAAAACTTTAAGTCTTCTGATAGGTGAGTGGGTGGAGGTAGAACCATCAGCATTCTGGCTTTCAGCTTTCTTGGAATTAAGAAACTCAGGAGAGTGGGTGCGGGGTTACCACTGACTATATGGACTTTGTCTTAATCTCATTCTATGCTTTGGTGCTTCTGTTATACCTGTCGCTGTGCTTGTGCCCCAGCTGGGAGCTATCTTTTCAATTTCTTCATAGACTAAACCTCCAGTCTCCTGCTTTGGGCATGGGAGAGAAATTAGTATCTTACATCAAAGAAACTATAGTCAGCTGGGCGCGGTGGCTCACACCTGTAATCCCAGCACTTTGGGAGGCCGAGGTGGGCAGATCACCTGAGGTCAGGAGTTTGAGACCAGCCAGGCCAACATGGTGAAACCTCTTCTCTACTAAAAATACAAAAATTAGCCAGGCAGGGTGGCGCGTGCCTTTAATCCCAGCTACTCCAGAGGCTGAGGCAGGAGAATTGCTTGAACCCAGGAGGCAGAGTGGCGCGTGCCTTTAATCCCAGCTACTCCAGAGGCTGAGGCAGGAGAATTGCTTGAACCCAGGAAGCAGAGTTTGCAGTGAACAGAGATCGTGCCCCTGCACTCCAGCCTGGGCACAGAACCAGACTCTGTCTCAAAAAAGAAAAAAAAAAGGTAGAGTCAAATACTTCTGCAAAGATAGTGGAGAAAAGGATATTCAATAATTAAACGCGTCAGATGGAGCATATGACACTTATTTCTGTTGCCTCCAGAAACTCTGCTAAAATGAGAATAAAATTTTTGAAATGAATAAACATAGTAAAGGGGGAACGTGAACAGCAACATAGCAGTTAGAGTTCTGGCAGGAAACAGATTGGCATGCTCAAAGGAGAAATGAAGAAAATTTAATGAGGAAACTATTTCCAGAGGTGTGGGCAGGATTAAGAGAACAAGAAGAGATGCTAAAGCACCCAGGCACTCGCAACATTGGGAAGCTGTCACCATCCCTAGGCCTGAAGGGGCAGGTGGAAAGAATAATTACTACAACCTGGTAAGAACTCTAGGCAGAGGAGAAAGTCACCCTGCAGGAGCCATGGAGTTAGGTAGAAGTTTTCTGCCACAACCAAAACTGCAGCCTTCCAGGGAGGAAGCATGTAGAAGGGGGCATGGCAATGGGAATAAACACTCTTCCATCTACAATTCTATCCCCTCCCACTCTGCAGTCTTCTTCCAGTCACTCCATTTAGCTGACTCTAACTGGATGCCAAAAATCAAAGGAGTCCACGTCCATAGGTGTTATCTTCTCAGGATACGGAGTGGGGCAGAAAAATATGGAGAATGGATATGGAGGGACAAAACAGAACGAACACAGGCACAGATAAGAGATGTCAACAGATTTCTGGAAGATAGAAATTGGATGAACATGTTACTCGAATTATGAAAGCTTAAAATCGAAAGAGTATGCTAATGAGAAGAAAGCTGATATCACCAGAGATTCGTAGAAATGCTCAGAATTTGGAGACACCAGGTATATCTAAAGGCAGAAATTCATGTTACAGATGAAAAGAGAAGGATTCGTTGAAAACCGTTACATGGCTCACTTGGACCCCTAGAACTCCATTTTTCTTTTCTTCTTTTTTATTTTTCTTTTTTGAGACAGAGTCTCACTCTGTCGCCCAGGATAGAGTGAGGTGGCACAATCTTGGTTCATTGCAACCTCTGCCTCCTGGGTTCAAGCGATTCTCCTGCCTCAGCCTCCTGCATAGCTGGGACTACAGACATGCACCATCACACTCTGATAATTTTTTTATATTTTTGGTAAAGAGGGATTTCACCATGTTGGCCAGGCTGGTCTCGAACTCCTGACCTCAAGAGATCCACCTGCCTCGGCCTCTCAAAGTGCTGGGATTACAGGTGTGAGTCATAGGGCCCGGCCAGAACTCCTTTTTCAAAGACAGATGGACCCTCTTTTCCACTCCAACAGAAGACGGGGTGTTAAGAAACTTACAGCATCTGGACACGGGGATACCAGGCCCAGCTGAAGGCAACAGAAATTATCAGTATTCAGAAGGGTATCACCATTATATTGGTAAGTTTAAGGTTGAACTAGTAGTTACTACATAGAAAACTACTAAAACAACCCACAGGGCAATTATATTAATTCTAATATGAATAAAAATTTATCTTATCAGTATTGTATTACTAGGCTCAATATTGAGCAAGTATTATACATGAGATAATATGAACAGTGTAAATATTGATATAAACAAAAATGTACCACAGATATATTGGGAGTATGAAGAGAGGGAAGGAGGCTTTAAGTGTGCTAAATTCGGTGACTCCATAATAGAACATCAATAGATAACATATAAATAAAAATATGAGAGGTCAAGCATGGTGGTTCATGCCTGTAATCCCAACACTTTGGGAGGCCGATGCAGGAGGATCACTTGAGCCCAGGAGTTAGAAACCAGCCTGTTCAACATAGTGAGACCCTGTCTTTACAAAAGAAAAATTAAAAATTAGCCAGGCATAGTGGTGCACACCTGCAGTCCCAGCTACTCAGGAGGTTGAGGTGGGAAGCAAGGCTGCAGTGAACTATGACTATGCCACTGCCCTCCAGCCTGTGCAACAGAGAGAGATCCTGTCTCAAAAAAAAAATGTGTGTGGATATATTTGAATATACATATATATATGTACATATGAAAAGTATGTATGTATATCTGTATATATTAATATTTTTAGAAATATACATATGTATATTTGGGGCAGAGTCTTGCTCTTTCGCCCAGGCTGGAATGCAGTGGTGCGATCTCGGCCTCCTGCAACCTCCACCTCCTGGGTTCAAGCGATTCCCCTGCCTCAGCCTCCCGAGTAGCTGGGATTACAGGCACGCGCCACCATGCCCAGCTAACTTTTTGTATTTTAGTAGAGACAGGGTTTCACCATGTTGGCCAGGAGGGTCTCGATCTCTTGACCTGGTGATCCACCCACCTTGGCCTCCCAAAGTGTTGGGATTACAGGCATGAGCCACGGCTCCCAACCTAGAAATATTTTTAGAAATGTAGATGTAAACAGAAGAAATGGCTGCAAGAATTAGAAATTGTTCTTCTTGGGGGGCATATTTCAGGGTGGAAGTGGTGATATAGTGTTCTACTATTGTCATTACAACCTTGTCATTGTGTTAGACTTTTTCAAATTATATATATATATCCCACTTTGACGAAAATTATTATTATTATTATTATATTATTTAGAGACAGGGTCTGGCCTAGGCTGGAGTGTGATGGCATGATCATGGCTCACTGCAGCCTCAAACTCCTAGGCTCAAGGGATCCTCCTCCCTCAGCCTCCCAAGTAGCTGGGATCACAGGTGCATGTCACCATATCCAGCTAATTTCTTATTTTTTTGTAGAGATTATGTCTCTCTACATTGCCCAGGCTGGTCTCAAACCCCTGGGCCCAAGAGATTTTCCTGCCTCACCTCCCAAAGTGCTGGGATTACAGGCATGAGCCACTGCACCCAACTGGCAAAACTAAAATTAACATTTAAACAAAAGAAGAAAGGGGTATATGTATTGCCTACTTAAAACAACAAACAAACAAACCCTTTTGGAGAAATAGAACAGAATCCAAAGCTTCTACAACATGTCTTTTACAAAAACCGAGGTACAATCTGAAATTACTAGACATAAAAATGAAATGTGACCCCCATGCTTAAGAGGCTGACACTGAGATGCCTCAAATGTTGAATTATAACAAAAACTTTAAAGCAGCTGTTAAAATTGTGCCAAACAGAGTACATATATAGGAAAATATTGCTCATAATTATTGAAAGAAAGAAAATACAAGCAGAGAAATAAAAACTATAAGAACCAAATGTAAATTATAGAATCAAAAAATTTAATATCTGAAATTTAAAGATTTACTGGACAGGCTTAGAAGCAGACTGAAGATGACAGGGGAAAGAAGAAAACTTGATGAGAAATCAATAAAATTACTCAATCTAAGTAACAGAGAGAAAATGGATGGGAGAGGGTGGGAATGAATAGACTCTCAGGGAAACTGAGGGGAAATAGCAAAAGATCTAAAATATGTGTAATTAGAGTCTCAGAAGCAAAGAAGAGAAAATGGGACAGAAAAATTTTTTGAAGAAACAGAAGTTGAAATTTTCCAAATAGGTTGAAAGATAAATTTATAAAGATGCTAAACAACCCTCTCCCCACCAAAAAAAAAAAAAAAAAAAAAGGAAAGAAAATGAAGAAAACCATACCTGCACATGGTATAGTCAAAATGCAAAAACCAAAGATAAAGAGAAAATCTTGAAAGCCTGAGAAAACACCTCACTTTATGCAGGGAACGATGATACAAATGAATGCTGTTTCTCCTTATAAATAACAGATATCAGAAGACAGTGAATATCGTCAAGTATAGGAAGAAAAAAAAGTTAATCCAGAATCCTATAGCTAGCAAAACATCCTTTAAGAATGTAGGTAGCTGGGTGCAGTGGCTCACGCCTGTAATCCCAGCACTTCGGGAGGCCGAGGCAGTTGGATCACCTGAGGTCAGGAGTTTGAGACCAGCCTGGCCAACATAGTAAAACCTCATCTCTATTAAAAATATAAAAATTAGTGGGGGTGCTGGGCACCTATAATCCCAGCTACTAGGGAGGCTGAGGCAGGAGAATCACTTGAACTCAGGAGGTGGAGGTTTCAGTGAGCTGAGATAGTGCCACTGCACTCTAGCCTGGGCAACAGAGCGAGACTCCAACTCAAAAAAAAAAAAAAAAAGAATGAAGGCAAAATGAAAAGGTGAGTAACATCACTAATCATTAGGGGATTTCAAATCAAAACTAAGGTGAGATACTACTTCACACCATTAGGATGGCTACCATAAACAAAACAAAATCTCCAGGGCTGGACACAGTGGCTCATGCCTGTGATCCTAGCATTTTGGAAGACTGTAGTGGGCAGATCCCTTGAGCTCAGAAGTTCGAGACCAGCTTGAACAACATGGCTAAACTCCATCTCATTTAAAAAATTATATAAATAAATAAATAAACTCCAGAAAATAGCAAGTATTGTCAAGGATGTGGAGAAATTGGAATCCTTGGGTGCTGTTGGTGGGAATGTGAAATGGTGAAGCAGCTGCAGAAAACAGTACAGTGGTTCCTCAAATATTAAAAATGGGGCCAGGCACAATGGCTCATGCCCCTAATGCTAACACTTTGGGAGGCCGAGGAGTCCAGCCTGGCCAACGTGGGAAAACTCCATTTCTACCAAAAATACAAAAATTAGCTGGGCATAATGGCACATGCCTGTAGTCTCAGCTACTTGGGAGGCTGAGGCACAAGAATTGCTAGAACCCAGGAGGTGGAGGTTGCAGTGAGCCAAGATCATGCCACTGCACTCCAGCCTTGGCTATAGAGTGAGACTCCATCTCAAAAAAAAAAAAAAAAAAAAATTAGGCTGGACATGCTGGCTCACTCCTGTAATCCCAGCACTGTGGGAGGCTGAGGCAGGTGGATCAGGAGGTCAGGAGTTCAAGACCAGCCTGGCCAAGTAGGTGAAACCCTGTCTCTACTAAAAACACAAAAATTAGCTGCCATGGTGGCACATACCTGTAATCCCAGCTACTCAGGAGGCTGAGGCAGAGAACTGCTTAAACCCAGGAGGTGGAGGTTGCAGTGAGCTGAGATCTCATCACTGCATTCCAGCCTGGGTGACAGAGTGAGACTCCATCTCAAAAAAAAATGAATTTGCATATGATTCATCAATTTCACTTTTGGGTATATTCTCAAAGGAATTAAAGTAGAGTCTTGAAGAGATGTTTGTACACCCATGTTCATGGCGGCATTATTCACAATAGCTCTAAGGTGGAAGCAACCCAAGTATTCAGTAACAGGTAAATGGATAAGGAAAATGCTATGTATACATCAAATGGAATATTATTCAGCCTTAAAAAAGAAGGAAATTCTGACACATGCTACCACACAGGTAAAATTTGAAGACATTATGCTAAGTAAATTAAGCCAGTCACAAAAAGACAAATATTGTATGCTTCCATTTGTATGTAGCATAGTCAAATTCTTAGAAAGTAGAATCATGGTTGCCAGGAGCTGGTGGGAGGAGAAATGAGAGTTATTGTTTAATGGATATAGAGTTTTTACAAGATGAAAAGAGTTCTGGTGATGGATGGTGGTAATGGTGAAACTGCCTTTGCAAAATTACTACAGTATGAGAAATCCAACATGGCTGACTCCATTTTGCTTTTAGCCTCATAGGCTGGTGGTCTTTGCTTATTCCTGGGTGTAGGCCTAGCCAGCTTTGGGAGATATTTAGTTTATAGCTTAAATGATAGTAGCCCTTCCCCAAAACTGAACCTCCTTTGTAAAACTAACGAAAGGCCACCAAGTTAGGAGGATAAGAGGGGCCTGAACTCTGCTAAGATGTGTACGTAGTTAAATAATTACCCGCCATTACTCCTAGGTCATGAGATATGCATCATCCCCAATTACTCCTGTAAATGTCATCACTATTGTAGAACCTAAGATTGCCCTTTTGAGATATCTTTTCAGGTTTTTGCATTTCTTTTTTCTCTTTCTTTTCTTTGAGATGGAGTCACACTCCATCACCCAGGCTGGAGTGCAGTGGTGCAATCTTGGCTCATTGTAACCTCCACCTCCTGAGCTCAAGTGTTTCTTTGTGTCTCAGCCTCCTGAGTAGCTGGGATTACACACATGCACGACCATGCCCAGCTAATTTTTGTATTTTTAGTAGAGATGGGGTTTCGCCATGTTGGATTGGTCTTGAACTCCTGACCTCAAGTGATCCTCCTGCCTTGGACTCCTAAAGTGTGGGAATTACAGGTGTAAGCCACCCTACCTTACCAGGCTTTCATTTCTGACTACTGGATGGCCCCACCCAGACCAGCGATGCCTCTGGTGGTCCTCCCCCAGAAGCTGACTCATCACACCAGGACTGGACTGTTGTCCACACCGTATGATTGCATCCCCAACCAATCAGCATGCCCCTTCCCTAGCCCCCTGCCCACCAAACTGTTCTTGAAAAACTCTGGCCTCTGAGACTTCTGGGAGATCGATTTGACTAATAACTCTGTCTCCCTCATGGCATGGCTAGCCTTGCATCAATTAAATACTTTCTTTACTGTAATGCCATGGTCTCAGTGGATTGATTTTGTCTGTGCAGTAGGCAGGAAGAACCCATTGGGTGATTACAGTGTTTGCCCAATAATCAGAATGTCCTTAATACTACTAAAAATATAGAAATTAGCTGAGTGTGGTGGTGGGTGCCTGTAATCCCAGCTACTTGGGAGGCTGAGACAGGAGAATCGCTTGAACCTTGGAGGGGGAGGTTGTAGCAAGCTGAGATCACGCCCCTACACTCCAGCCTGGACATCGGAGTGAGATGCCGTCTCAAAAAACAAAACAAAAACCTACTGAACTGCATACTTTAAAACGTTTAAGATAATAAGTTTTATGTTTGTGTATTTTACCAAAATAAAAACACTGGGGAAAAGAATGAAGGGAAATTAAGACATTTTCAGGTGAACAAAAGCTAAGAGAATTCATCACCAGCAGACCTGTATAGGAATAGAAATGGAAGTAGTAATGAAGAGTTTAGAGGGATTTAGAGAGAAATAATAAATAGAGATATAGAAAAAAAAGATCAGGCTAGGCGTGGTGGCCCACTCCTGTAATTCCAGCTCTTTGGGAGGTGGAGGCAGGCACATCAGTTGAGGCTGGGGGTTCAAGACTGTGGCCCAGGCTGCAGCCTTGACCTCCTGGGCTTAGATGATCCTTCCACCTCAGCCAGCCAAAGAGCTGGGACCACAGGCATGTGCCACCATGCCCAGCTAATCTTTGTATTTAATTTTTGTATTTTTTATAGAGATGGGGTTTTGCCATGTTGCCCAGGCTGGTCTTGAACTCCTGCAAGCAATCCACCCACCTCAGCCCCCAAAGTGCTGGGGTTGCAGGTGTGAGCCACTCTGCTCGGCCCTAAGACACATTCTAAGGCCCAGTTTGGGCTGATCCGAAAAGAGCAGCAAATGTCTTCCATGAACAACAGTGCTAAATAAAACTTCTAGCCAGGTACAGTGAGCTTAAGAGCCCTTGGGCCTTCAGGGAACAGCAGCAATAGCTCGGCATACTCTCCATGGGCCTGTAGCAGTAGTGGCCACTGGGTGAGGCTCCTCTGTCTGTGGAAAGGGGAGGGAAGAGATAGAAAGATGGCATCTCATGGTTTGAGAGCCAGCTCAGCTGCAGTGCAATAGAACACCAGGTAGTCTTCTAAGGATTTTTATTCCAGGTCCTGGCTCTTGGATGATACCTCTGGAGCTGTCCAGGGCCTGAGGGAACTTGCTGTCCTGGAGGGGAGGACACAGGCCTGGACTTGTCACCTGGTGATTGTAGAACTCAAGGGCCTTGAGTGAACACAGGCGGTAGCCAAGTCGTAGTTACAGTGGGACTTGGGTGAGACCCAGTTCTGTGCTGGCTTCAGGACCGACCCAGCATAGTCCTAGTGGTGGTGGCCACAGGGGTGCTTGTGTCACCCCATCCTCAGCTCCAGGTGGCTCAGAGCAGAGAAAGAGAGACCTCCTGGGTTTAAGTGATCCTCCCACCTTAGCCTCCCAAGTAGCTGGGACTACAGGCACATGCCACCACATCCAGCTAATTGTGTTTATTTTTTGTAGGGACAAGGTCTCACTATGTTGCCCAGGCTGGTCTCGAGCTCCTGGGCTCAAGAGATCCTTCTGCCTTGGTCTCCCAAACTGCAAGGATTACAGGCATGAAATACTGCACCCAGCCCCAAAATAATTTAATTGTACATTTAAAAATAACTGAAAGAGGCTGGGCATGGTGGCTCATGCCTGTAATCCCAGTACTTTGGGATGCCAAGTCGGGCAGATGGCTTGAGGTTAGGAGTTTGAGACTTGCCTGGCCAATGTGGCAAAACCCCATCTTTACTAAAAATATAAGTTAGTTGGGTGTAGTGCCGCATGCCTGTGATCCCAGCTACTCGAGAGACTGAGGCATGAGAATCACCTGAACCCAGGAGGCAGAAGTTGCAGAGAGGTGAGGAATGTGCCACACTGCACTTCAGCCTGGGCGACACAGTGAGACTCTGTCTCAAAAAATAAAATAAAATAAAATAAAAACTATAAAACTATATTTGGATCATTTTTAACACAAAGGATAAATGCTTGAGGTGATTAATACTTCATTTACCCTGATGTGATTATTTTGCATTGCATGCCTGTATCATAACATCTCTTGTAGGCCAGACGCAGTGGCTCATGCCTATAATCCCAGCACTTTGGGAGGCCAAGGTGGGCGGATCACTTAAGGCCAGCCTGGCCAACATGGCAAAACCCTGTCTCTACTAAATATACAAAAATTAGCTGGGTGCATTGCGCCGCCTGTAGTCCCAGCTACTTGGGAGGCAGAGGTTGCAGTAAGCCAAAATCAGGCCACTGCACTCCAGCCTGGGCAACAGAGTGAGACTCTGTCTTAAAAAAAAAGAAAAAGAAAATCTCATGTAACCCATAAATATGTTACACCTACTTTGTACCCTTCTCAAGCAGGGTTCTTAAACTTTAATGCGCGTAAGAATTGCCTCACCTCCAGGAATTCCAATTCAGAAGGTTGTGGGGTGGGGCCCAGATTTCTTCATTTTAAACAAACTCTTCAGGATATTTTTATGCAGGTGGTCCACTTGGAAAAATACTTGGGTTGTACTGGATAGAATGTTCTGTCCTAGTTCTCTGGCTCCCTGGGTATTACATCAAAGGAACACTTGTAAAGGGGCAGAACTACCGATTTCATGAGTCCCAAGTGGAGAACAAGCAAAGACTGAAAAATCAACTGTATGAAGGTGCAGACAAGACATTTCTGGTACCCTGCAAAGCTCCCTGGAGAGAGAATGCAAAACCCTTGCTTTCCTGACTTTAATGGTAAAACAACAGCAACAACCATCCCCCCGCCCGCCACCCTCCCCGCCTTCCCCGCCCCATCAACTCACACTTTGCCAGGAAGTGCTGATGCACCCTCTAACCTCTAGGGGGAGCACAAGGATTTCCTCACACAAACGCCTTTGCTGTGCGGGAGAAGGGTGGGAATATACACGATACACGTCAAGGAGACAGACTTTGGGACTTAATCGTTGCTAACGGTGAAGTTTAGCAAGAATAGAAGGAGCTAAGAGATTGGAAGCATTTGCTCACGCATCGAATGTCATTTCTTGCTGTTTCCTATTTAAATCTTTGGATTGTGGCCAGATGCGGTGGCTCACGCTTGAAATGCCAGCACCTTGGGAGGCTGAGGCCGGCAGATCACTTGAGGTCAGGAGTTCGAGACCAGCCTGGCCAAAATGGCAAAACCCTGTCTCTACTAAAAATACAAAAATTAGCGGGGCATGGTGGCACCTGCCTGTAATCCCAGCTACTCGGGAGGCTGAGGCAGGAGGATGACTTGAACCCAGGAGGTGGAGGTTGCAGTGAGGCCAGATCGCACCACTGCACTCCAGCCTGGGCAACAAAAACAGACTCTGTCTCTAAATACATAAATAAGATTAAATAAATCTTTGGATTTTAAAAAGTGGTTCTCCGGCTGAACGCAGTGGTTGATGCCTGTAATCCCAGCACTTTGGGAGGCAGAGGCAGTCGGATCACCTGAGGTCAGGAGTTCAAGACCAGCCTGGCCTACATGGTGAAACCCCGTCTCTACAAAAGTACAAAAATTCACTGGGTGTGGTGGCGTGTGCCTGTAATCCCAGCTACTCAGGAGGCTGAGGTGGAAGAATTGCTTGAACCCGGGAGGCGGAGGTTGCAGTCAGCCAAGATCATGCTATTGCGTGACAGAGCGAGACTCTGCCAAAAAAAAAAAGTGGTTCTGTTAGGTAGCCTGGGATGGATTTGTCAGAGTTGTTAAAGAAAAAATTATTCTGACATGTGGTGATTTTTTTGTTTTGTTTTTTGTTTGAGACAGAGTCTCACTCTGTCACTAGGTGACAGGCTAGAGTACAGTGATGCCATATATCAACTCATCACAACCTCTGCCTCCCAGGTTCAAGTGATTCTCCTGCCTCAGCCTCCCAAGTCGCTGGGACTACAGGAGCCCGCCACCATGCCCAGCTAATTTTTGTATTTTTAGTAGAGACGGAGTTTCACTGTGTTGGCCAGGATGGCCTCAATCTCTTGACCTCGTGATCCGCCTCCCACGGCCTCCCAAAGTGCTGGGATTACAGGCATGAGCCACGACGCCTGGCCTCAGATATGTGTTAAAAGACAGTAAGACCGACTTTATTCTGGGGAACTGCTATACTGGAATCTTGCAGTTGTGGAGAGAGATTGGGTTCAACCCCCAATCCAACAAGCACAAGTGGGAATTTTTAGCCAAGGAGCAGAGTGAGGGGGTCAGTGGATGAAAAATTGCTGAGAGGAGATAGGAGGATTCTTGCTAAACCGACTTAATAGGATTCTTGCTAAAGGCAAGCCAAAGACTTAGACACTGTGGGTGGAGGATAAAGAATCCAGCTATCAGGGGTGTGAGGGTCTCTCTACACTGACTGAGCAGGATTCTCGCTGAAACTGGGCTATGCAGGCCTAGCAAGGGGAGGGGCAAGGCCAAGTTCGAGCCTAGTGCAGAGGAGCATCAGGGGAGCCTGACTAAAGTTTAGCTAAGGAGAAACTCTTGGTCAGGGTTTGTGGATAAAGGGCTCTTTTTCTCTTGGTTTCCCTTTCCATTCTTTTTTTTTACCCTTCCTAGGGTAAAATCAAAGTATGACCCTGAGGGCAAAGTACCTGGGAGGCCTACTTTTTACCCAGGCCTTGATCTTGAAGTCCTGCCTGGCTTAGCAGAAGATCAGAGAGGCGATGGGGCCATTTCCAGCCTGCAAAACAGTAACTAATGTTCTTATTCTCCATTTATATATATTTTCTCAAAGATCTAGTGTATCGATCACCTAGGTGGCTGTTGGAGTATTCAGGGATCCAGGATCCAAAGTTCCTCTTTCACACATACAACTAACTTTGATGATACAGCATTTGACTGAAATAGTAAACACAGACACACACATAAGTGCACACACACAAGTGCACACACACACATATGCATTGTGATTTAGAAAGTATCTAAATATTAAAGCACCTTTGCTTTTCTAGACGTAGAAAACAGATTAAATATTAGGCCTACATTTTTTTTTTTGAGTCAGAGTCTCCCTCTGTTGCCCAGGCTGGAGTGCAGTGGCATGATCTTGGCTCACTGCAACCTCCACCACCGGGGTTCAAGCAATTCTCCTGCCTCAGCCTCCCAAGTAGCTGAGATTCCAGGCACGCACCACCACACCCTGATAATTTTTGTGTTTTTAGTAGAGATGGGGTTTCACCATGTTGGCCGGGGTAGTCTCGAACCCCTGTCCTCAGGTGACCCACCTGCCTCGGCCTCCCAAAGTGCTGGGATTAAAGGCGTGAGCTACCACGGCCAGCTAATAATGTGCCTAAATTTAGTCTAAGACTCCCTAGAATGTGTCACAAAAAGGCAAAAATTGAATAATCTACAGAGCAATCCAAGCATTAAGACCGCCCTGTCCTTTTCCTACCCAGGGTACAAGTAGAGAAGGCCTGGGATGTGCCAGGCACTATGCCTGGTAGCTCCTCACTTGAAATAAACTTACAAAAGAGATTGTATGCCCCCTTTAAAGATGAGAAAAAGGCTTAGAAAGGCTAAATTGTCCAATGTATAACTGCTGGAGAGGCAGAATCAGGAGTTTGATTAGGATCTGGCTATAGAATCTTATTAAAATTATTTCCAAAGCCGGGTGTGGTGGCTCACACCTGTAATCCCAGCACTTTGGGAGGCCGAGGCAGGCGGATCATCTGAGTTCGGGAGTTCAAGACCAGCCTGACCAACATGGAAAAACCCGGTCTCTAAAAAAAAAAAAAAATTATTTCTATCATTTTAAAGTAATATACTTTAAACTGAAATGGCATCATAATACATGCTTTGTGACCTAGTGTTTCCAAATAATATGTCATGAACAATCTCATAACCTTCAAAGTCACCTTTTTAAAATAATGATTTTTAGGCCTGGTGTGGTGGCTTACACCTGTAATCCCAGCACTTTGGGAAGCCGAGACAGGCAGATCACCTGAGGTCATGAGTTTGAGACCAGCCTGACCAACATGGAGAAACCCAGTCTCTATTAAAAATGCAAAATTAGCCGGGCGTGGTGGCACATGCCTGTACTCCCAGTTACTTTGGAGGCTGAGGCAGGAGACTCACTTGAACACGGGAGGTGGAGGTTTCGATGAGCCAAGATCATGCCATTGCTCTCCAGCCTAGGCAACAAGAGCGAAACTCCATCTCAAATAAATAAATAAATTAAATAATGATTTTTATACTTCCAGGAAAAGATAGCAGCTTAAGAAGACATGGCTGGGGCCAGGTACGGTGGCTCACACCTGTAATCCCAGCACTTTGGGAGACCAAGGGAGGTAGAACACGAGGTCAAGAGATCAAGACCATCCTGGCCAACATAGTAAAACCCCATCTCTACTAAAATACAAAAATTAGCTGGGCATGGTGGTGTGTGCCTGTAGTCCCAGCTACTCAGGAGGCTGAGGCAGGAGAATTGTTTGAACCCGGGAGGCAGAGGTTGCAGTGAGCTGAGATCACGCCACTGCACTCCAGCCTGGTGCCTGGCGACAGACCGAGACTTCCAAAAAAATAAAAAGACTAAAGATGAAAAATAAGGAAAACTTTTCATCAACACTGAAGATAGAGAAGAGAAGTATACAAATATCAGACACTTTGAGGAATTTTGCCACACTTAGAGCAGGTGGTATCCAATTAAAGAATACACAGATAGGCCGGGCCTGGTGGCTCACGCCTGTAATCCCTGCACTTTGGGAGGCTGAGGCAAGTGGATCACATGAGGACAGGAGTTTAAGATCAGCCTGACCAAGTGGTGTAACCCTGACTCTACTGAAAAAAAAAATAGCCATGCATGGTGGCCAGGGCTTGAGGCTGAGGCAGAAGAATTGCTTGAACCGGGAGATGGAGGTTGCAGTGAGCTGAGATTGCACCATTTTGCGGCCTGGGCAACAGGAGCAAAACTCTGTCTTGAAAAAAAAAAAAAATACACAGATAGAATTGCCAGATTTAGCAAATAAAAATATAGAACATCCAGTTACACTTGAATTCAGATAATTTTTATACTAAAAATTATTTATTCTATTGCCCCATGCAATATTTGTTGTTGATCTAAAACCGAAATTAAACTGGGCACTTTACTCCTGAAGGAACCGCAAGACCTGGAAGGAATGAGAGAAGGAAGAAAGGAAGGAAAAGAGGAGGGAGGGAGATGCCAAAGCTCAGGTTTGGAGGGATGAGGCTAGACTTGGAGGAGGAAAGGGAGGCTGACTACAAAGCTGAATCTGGAGTTCCAATTAGTTTCTGAGGATCCTATGGGTTGTCATGGCCCTAAGCTCCAGGGATATCAAGTGATACTGTTTTTGTTGTTTTTGTTGTTTTTGAGACAGAGTCTTGCTCTGTCGCCCAGGCTGGAGTGCAGTGACATGATCTCAGCTCACTGCAACCTCCGCTTCCCAGGTTCAAGCGATTCTCTGCCTCAGCCTCTTGAGTATCTGGGACTACAGGCGTACATTAGCCATGCCTGGCTAATTTTTCTTTTTTTTTTGTACTTTTAATAGAGATGGGGTTTTGCCATGTTGGCCAGGCTGGTCTCGAACTCCTGACCTCAAGTGATCTGCCCACCTCGGCCTCCCAAAAAGCTGGGATTATAGGCATAAGCCACTGCACCCAGCCAATGTCAGGTGATATTAAGTTGCTGACAGTCTAGAGTGGAAAAATGGGCCCTCTAGAACACAATTTGGCTATATATCAAAATATATAAAACAGGCATATACTTTGACCTAGCAAGATCTTGTATAAGAATTTATTCTACAGAAATAATAAATGTGTTATTTAAAGTGTTGTGTATAATAACAAAAAAATGGATTCAACTTAATGATTAACAAGAAAAGAATGTTTAAGTTATGGTGTGTCCATATTGAGAAATACTATGTAGTCACTAAAAATTATTTTGGCCAGGTGCAGTGGCTCATGCCTGTAATCCCAGAACTTCAGAAGGCTGAGGCGGGCAAATCATGAGGTCAAGAGATCGAGACCATCCTGGCCAACACAGTGAAACCCTGTCTCTACTAAAAATACAAAAATTAGCTGGGCATGGTGGTGCCCGCCTATAGTCCCAGCTACTAGGAAGGCTGAGGCAGGAGAACGACTTGAACCCAGGAGGTGGAGGTTGCAGTGAGCCAAGATCACGCCACTGCACTCCAGCCTGGCAACAGAGTGAGATTCTGTCTTAAAGAAAAAAAAAAAAAAAAAAGATTTCACTTTGGGAGGCTGAGGTGGGCAGATCACTTGAGCTCAGGAGTTCAAGATCAACCTGGCCAACATGGCGAAACCCCATCTCTTCTAAAATTAGAAAAAATGATCCTGGCATGGTGGCGGGCTCCTGTAATCCCAGCTTCTCGGGAGGCTAAGGCACAAGAATTGCTTGAACCTGAGAGGCAGAGGTTGCAGTGAGCCGAGATCAAGCCACTGCACTCAAACTTGGGTGATGGAGTGAGACTCTGTCTCAAAAAAAAAAAAATTATAGATTATTTTTATTGACATAGAAAAATTTTCATTGTATATGTAAGTAAAAAAAGGGCAAGCTACAAAACTGCATTATGGTAAAATTCTGTTTGAGTAAGAACATATGCATATTTAAATATATATGCATTTGTACCCATACAAAAATATCTGAAAGGGTATATACCAAAATGTTAACAATGGTTTTCTCTAATAAAATTATGTATGGCTATGTTTTCTTTTTACTTATAATCATTTTATAATTTTTCTTAAAAATATGTATTATGTGAGTAAATTTTTTTTTGAGACAGAGTCTCACTCCATCAGCCAGGCTGAAGTTTGCAGTGGCGTGATCTTCGCTGACTGCAATCTCTGCCTCCCAGGTTCAAGTGATTCTCCTGCCTCAGCTTCCCGAGTAGCTGGGACCTACAGGCACGCACCACCATGCCCAGCTAATTTTTGTATTTTTGTATTTTTTTTTTTTAAGATAGGGTTTCACCATCTTGGTCAGGCTGGTCTTGAACTTCTGACCTTGTGAGCCACCTGCCTCTGCCTCCCAAAGTGCTGAGATTACAGGTGTGAGCCACTGCATCGGCCAATTTTTGTATTTTTAGTAGAGACAGAGTTTCCCCATGTTGGCCAGGCTGGGCTCGAACTCCTGGGCTCAAGTGATCCACCCTCCACAGCCTCTCCAAGTGCTGGAATTACAGACGTGAGCCACTGCGCCCAGCTTCCCTGAGTAAATTTTTTTAGGTTAAAAAAAATATCTGGTGATCCTATGCTTTTGATTAGTTATAAAATAAGATTGCAATTATAAAATGGGCTTTACTTTTAAGGATGTCTAGTTCAGATAGATGAACACCGAGCTTCTACTGGGGACAGGCCATGTGCTGCAAGCTGGGGAGAGATGAGCTGCACACACCCTGCCCTCCAAGAGTCTAAAGGCCACATTGCTTGCTGATGTTCCTTGGCTCTCTGCCTTGCTGGCTTCAAAACCCCATTTTGTCAGCCCACTTGAGAACATCTCTTATGTTAACCAAACTCATAGAGCCTGGGGAACAAACAGGGACAATGTGTTAATTGGTACTGAGAATTATCACAGTCACACAGGCCAGAGTAGTCCTCTTAGCATGACCAGCATATGTTTTCCCTATGAAGTGACCTACACAGAGAACCAACTTATAATTAGGATGTTGCTTGCTCAGCCTGGAATCATACCAGTGGCAGGTAGTCACTTAAAAGTTTAATGGAACCTAGCTAAAATAAACAGGTAGTATCCCCTCAATAAACATAGTCTTGCCAGTGGAACCATAAATACCACAGTTTGAGATTTTCTCTTCCCAGGAAAGTGGTTGGATGGTATAAGGATATAGAAAAAAATCAGGTTGGGTGCAGTGGCTCATGGCTGTAATCTCAGCACTTTGGCAGCCAATCACCTGAGGTCAAGAGTTCAAGACCAGCCTGGTCAACTCTACTAAAAAATACAAAAATCAGCTGGGTGCGGTGGTAGGTGCCTGTAATCCCAGTTACTTGAGAGGCTGAGGCTGAGAATCACTTGAACCCGGGAGGCAGAGGCTGCAGTGAGCCGAGATCGTGTCACTGCACTTCAGCCTGGGCGACACAGTGATACCTTGTCTCAAAAAAAAAAAAAATACAGAAAAAAATCAAATTTGGTTTTTCCTACCCTAATAACACAGAATACTTCTGTGACCCCAGATGTATGAGGAGTTTTCCCATGCACACCAAGCAATTAATTCTGCAGCTGGTTCTCCTGCAGACACCAGATGTGTGTTTTCTAATTCAATTCAATTCTGACACTGTCTACTTGGAGACAGAATCAGATCCTACAGGCTGAGGGCTCAGTCTTGTAAGACTTCCTCTCACTCACATGCCAGTCACAGGTTCAGACATCTGGAACATCTGAACAACTGGCCATAATGGAGTTCTCATGACCTCTTCTCAGGTTCAAATAATTTGCTAGAGGAGCTCACAGAACTCAGGGAAACCCTTTACTTATGTTTACCCATTTATTATAAAGGATATTACAAAGGATACAGATGGCAGCCAGATAGAAGAGATGCAAAGGGCATAGGGGGCACAGAGCTTCCATGCCCTCTCTGGACGTGCCACTCTCCAGGAACCTCTACCTGTTCAGCTATCTGGAAGCTCCCCAAACTCAGTCCCTTTGGGGTTTTATGGAGGCTTCATTACATAGGTGTAATTGATTCAATCATTGGCCATTGGTGATCAGCTCAAACTTTAGCCCCTCTCATGTTCTCCAACACTAGGGGATGTGGCCAGAAGTCCTATTCCTCTAATCATGGGTTGGTCTTTCAGGTGACCAGGGCCCATCCTGAAGCTACCTACCTAATGGCTGTCAGTCACCAGTCATCTCATTAGCATACAACAGACACTCTTATCACTCCAGAGATTCCAAGGGTTTTAGGAGCTTCATGTCAGAAAACCGGGACAAAGACCAAAATGTATATTTCACCATATCACAAATGTACACTGCCAAAATTTATTATTTTTTGATTTTGTAAAGACAAGGTCTCACTCTGCAGCCCGGGCTGGAGTGCAGCAGTAGAATCACAGTTCCCTGTAAACTTGAACTCAAACTCCTGGGCTCAAGCAATCCTCCCACCTTAGCCTCCCAAGTAGCGGGGACTACAGGTGCATGCCACCATGCCCACATATTTATTTATTTATTTTCATAGACATGGTGTCTCACTGTGTTGCCATGGCTGGTCTAGAACTCCTGGATTCAAGGGATCCTTCCACTTCAGTCTCCCAAAGTGCTGGGAGAATCTTAGTGATTCTACTTTTATAACAACTGCCCAGGCTAACAAACCTGTTTCCTTCAGAGTGCACTTTTAATACATAAAGTCACAGTTTGCTCTGATCTGGAGCTGGAGTCATTCTGTTTCTTTTTTTTTTCTTTTGAGATGGAATCTCGCTCTGTCACTCAGGCTGAAGTGCAATGGCACGATCTCAGCTCACGGCAACCTCTGCCTCCCGGGTTCAAGCGATTCTCCTGCCTCAGCTTCCCAAGTAGTTGGGATTAGAGGCGCCCACCACCATGCCCGGCTAATTTTTGTATTTTTAGTAGAGATAGGGTTTCACTATGTTGGCCAGGCTGGTTTCAAATTCCTGACCTCAGGTGATCCGCCTACCTCGGCCTCCGAAAGTGCTGGGATTACAGGTGTGAGCCACTGCACCTGGCCCATTCTGTTTCTTTAAAGTAATTTTTGTCTATTTTTCTCTGCTATTTTTTTATTCGGGTAGTTTAACACTGAACATGATCTTATTTTCTTAATTTCCCATTCTAAAGGGATTTTTTTTTTTTTTGAGACAGGGTCTCACTCTGTCACCTGGGCTTGAGTACAGTGGTGACATCTCAGCTCTCTGCAACCTCTGCCTCTCAGGCTGAAGCGATCCTCCTCTCTCAGCCTTCCGAGTATCTGGGACTACAGGAATGTGCCATCATGCCAGGCTAATTTTTGTATTGTTTGCAGAGACAGGGTTTTGCCATGTTGCCTAAGCTAATCTTGAACTCCTGGGCTTAAGCAATCTGTTCACCTTGGCTTCCCAAAGTGCTGGGATTACAAGGTATGAGCCACCATACCCAGTGCAACAAACTTATATATTAAATGCAGTTTTTAAAAATTAGGAAAAAAATTCCAAATCAAGAAGAAGAGGTGGGATAATAAAATTTGGTGGCAGTAGCTGGGCGCGGTGGCTCACGCCTATAATCCCAGCACTTTGGGAGGCTGAGACGGGTGGATCACAAGGTCAAGAGATCGAGAACATCCTGGTCAACATGGTGAAACACCATCTCTACTATAAATACAAAAATTAGCTGGGTATGGTGGCGCACGCCTGTAGTCCCAGCTACTCGGGAGGCTGAGGCAGGAGAATTGCTTGAACCCAGGAGGCGGAGGTTGTGGTGAGCTGAGATCGCACCATTGCACTCCAGCCTGGGTAACAAGAGCAAAACTCGGTACCAAAAAAAAAAAAAAAAAAAATTGGCAGTTTGGTGAAGAAGTTGGGAACAACCACATAAGGCCTTCTATAACTGCTTACTTGCTCTGCAGTCAGGATCAAACTTGGGCAAAGGTCTCATGTACAAATATAAAACTAAGCCCCTTTCACACAAATTGGAAGATACCTGCACAGCTCTCTCCCTTGAGGTGGTCACAACATGTTTGACCCTTGGGTGTAGCTTCCCTGGTTGCCACTTTACCTGCCTAGAATTTTCATGATAGGAACCTAAGTCTACACAGTCTACTCAACATTCTGGGCTCTGAAGAACACCCAAAAAGGGGTGTTGCAGAAGGTACACCAAAAAAGGAATGTAAGCGCGTTCTCCAGGGCCTGGCCAACCAAGGGCAGGCCTTGAACATATCTGTCTGCACGTGTACATACACATACACACAACTATTTAGAAACAGTTTCACATTTTTATAAAAAATGTGTTGAAATAGTTATCAAGCAATTTTTTTATTTTTGTTTTTGGGGTTTGAGACAAAGTCTTGCTCTGTGGCCCAAGCTGGAGTGCGGTGGCATGATCACGACCCACTGCAATCTTAATTTCTGGGCTCACGCCCACCTCCTGCCTCATCCTTCTAAGTAGCTGAGACTACAGGCACACACCACCACACCTGGGTAAGTTATTTCATGTTTTGCTTTTTATTTAATTTCATACATGGGTGCTTTAGTGTTTAGGGGTTCTAAACACTTAATCCAATCTTAGTGATACCAATTCCAGTATTTTTACAACTTGTTTTTTTGCTTTTGAAACAGGGCTTGGCTCTGTTGTTCGGGCTGGAGTATAGTAGTGTGATCACTGCTCACTGCAACCTCCGCCTCCTGGGCTCAAACCATCCTCCTACCTCAGCCCAGGTAGCTGGAACTACAGGTACATGCCACCATGTCCAGCTAATATTTTTGTTTTTTGTAGCAATGGGGTTTTACCATGTTGTCCAGGCTGGTCTTGAACTCCTGGGCTCAAATGATCCACCTGCCTCGGCCTCCCAAAGTGCTGGGGATTATAGGTGTGAACCACTGTGCGTGCCCAGCCTTTTACAGTTTTTCTTTTTTCTTTTCTTTCTCTTTTTTTGTTTGAGACAGAGTCTTGCTCTGTCACCCAAGCTGTAGTGCAATGGCTTGATCTCCGCTCACTGCAACCTCCACCTCCCGGATTCAAGTGATTCTCTTGCCTCAGCCTCTCATGTAGCCGGAACTTGAGGCACGTGCCACCACGCCCAGCTAATTTTTGTATTTTTAGTAGAGACTGGGTTTCACCGTGTTAGCCAAAATGGTCTCGAACTCCTGACCTCATGCTCTGCCCGCCTCAGCCTCCCTAAGTGCTGGGACATGAGCTCACAGACATGAGCCACTGTGCCTGGCCCAGCTTTCCAATTAGAATCACATGATGTTCATTTTCATCAGGCATTTTATATTTGTGTATTCTAAATTTCAACATGTCTCAGCCATGGGATACATTCCTGACTCATTCTAAAAAGCTATGAAAAGCTTTCATCAGACACCAAAATAGTTCTTAGAGTTAATTATACTTAGAGTCGGGGTTTTGTGCCAAACACTCAATACCCAACCATTAATTATTATTTTCTAAATATTGAGAGTGTAGTACAAGCTGATAAGTACATGTCAAAACCTGGTCCCTGCCCCAAGGCTTACTGTATAAATGACAAAACCGAATCCATTAAGACTACACACTACATCAAATTAAAAGCAAGTCTAACTTGAAAGGCAAAAAGTTCAAGGTCCTTTCTTTTTCTTTTTCTTTTCTTTTTTTTTTTTTGAGATGGAGCCTTGCTCTGTTGCCCAGGCTGGAGTGCAGTGCCGCGATCTCTGCTCACTGCAACCTCAGCCTCCCGGGTTCAAGCAATTCGTTTGCCTCAGCCTTCCAAGTAGCTGAGATTACAGGCAGGCGCCACCACGCCCAGCTAATTTTTGTATTTTTTTTAGTAGAGACGGGGTTTCACCATGTTGGCCAGGCTGGTCTTGAACTTCTGACCTTATGATCCACCCACCTCGGCCTCCCAGAGTTCTGGATTACAGGCGTGAGCCACCGTGCCTGGCCAATTTTTGTATTTTTCATAGAGACAGGGTTTCACCATTTGACCAGGCTGATCTTGAACTTCTGAGCTCAAGCAATCCACCTGCCTCTGCCCTCAAAAGTGCTGGGATTGCAGGCATAAGCCACCACACTGATGAAATTAAAAGCAAGGGCAAAGATACTACTCTGTATCATACAGAATAGTTTTGCTGCCTTAAAAGTTATCTGCCAGGCTGGCCGGCTGGAGTGGCTCATGCCTGTAATCCTAGCACTTTGGGAGGCTGAGGCAGGTGGATCACCTGAGGTCAAAAGTTGGAGATCAGCCTGGCCAACATGGTGAAACCCCTGTCTCTACTAAAAATACAAAAATTAGCTAAGTGTGGTGGCAGATGCCTGTAATCTCAGACACTTGGGAGCCTGAGGTGAGAGGATCGCTTGAACCTGAGAGGTGGAGGTTGCAGTAAGCCAAGATCATGCCACCTCACTCCAGCCTTTGCGACAGAGCAATACTCCATCTCAAAAAAAAAGCAGGGGCCGGGTGCGGTGGCTCACACCTGTAATCCCAGCACTTTGGGAGGCCAAGGCAGGTGGATCACCAGTTCAGGAGTTCAAGACCAGCCTGTCCAATATGGTGAAACCCCGTCTCTACTAAAAATGCAAAAATTAGCTGGGCATGGTGGCATGCACCTGTAATCCCAGCTACTTGGGAGGCTGAGGCAGAAGAATCGCTTGAACCCGGGAGGCAGAGGTTACAGTGAGAGAGATGGCACCACTGCACTCTAGCCTGGGTGACAGAGACTCCATGTGAAAAAAAAAAAAGTGATCTGCCAGGCTCGATGGCTCATGCCTGTAATCCCAGCACTTTGGGAGGCTGGCAGTAGGGATGCTAGAGCGTACGAGTTTTAGACCAGACCAACCTGGGCAACATAGGCAGACTCCCATCTCTACAAAAAATTTAAAAAAAAAAAAGCCAGGCATGGGTGTCACTCACCTGCAGTCCCAGCTACTTGGGAGGCTGAGGTGGGGGAGGATCACTTGAATGTGGGAGGTTGAGGCTGCAGTGAGCACAATCTCATCACTGTACTCGATGCTGGGTGACAGAATGAGATGCTGTCTCAACAAAAAAATTATCTGTGCTCCACTATACATCCCACCCTCTCTGTCTTGAGAAAATGAAGCACAAATGCAGAGATGAGAGACGGAGGGTCCCAGGACAGTGTTCAGTCCCTAATTCCATTTTGCCTGGCCCCACTCCTGTCCTTGGTGACACTGGCACACTCCTCTTACCTTGTGTATAATTAATCCTTTTTTTTGCTTAAGCCCTTTGAGTTGATCCCTGTTATTTGCATCTTAACTGATACAAATGCCTGGTTACTTACACACAAAATTAAGAGTTTTATTTTTCCCTATACAAAGACATAAAAAGAGCACCTGCTCAAATTATTGAAATGGGAAATGAGGTTTATTTCTTTTTGAAACACATGAAAAAAATCTCACCACAGTGAGCCTTTGGCTTAAGGAAGCTTTGTTCAGTAGGTTTCACTGAAGGAGCTGTTCTTTGCAAGGCTTTGATCACTATCTTTGCCCAGAATAACTTTATTTTGAATGTATCAAAAGCCTTAGAAAACACTGAACTGAAAATCATAAAAATAGAGATTTTTATTATGTTTGAAGAGTTCTATTGCCTAGAACTATTCTATTACACAACGAAACTAAACTGGGCCTCTCCCAGGATACTACCACTGGCTTTTGTTTAAACAGGTCATATGAAGTAGTAATAGATAACTTTTACAGAGAAGTGCTATTAGTGCTTATATCTTAGAAAAAAAAGAAACTAGACAGAACTTGGAAAAGAACCACCTGACTATTCTCATCTGGTAGGAGAATCTTAAAAATCTCTTCAAGGACTCCAGAGAATTAACCTTGCTGAAATGCAGATGGCATTATCTTATGTCATAATATTTATTTTTTTCAGCATCTAATGACATTTAGTGAACATTTAATGGAGCCAGGCGCCATGTTGCTATCTTCTTTACTGCTATATCCTCTTTGCTCAGCATAGTCTTCGGCATATGAAAGGCACCCAATAAATGTTTTTGACGAATAAATGAATAACAAAAGATAAATAAGACTCAATCCATGTTTTCTGGTAAGCGGAGAACAAAACAATTTGTGAGATGAGACAATAACTGAATGATTTAAAAACAACCATCTCTGAATATCTTATATAAAAAATGTATATGAATTGATAAAATAAGAATACCACAAAACATAAATGGACAGTGTCTTGATCTGTTCAGGCTGATATAACAGAATGCCATAAACTGCATAGCTTATAAACAACAGAAATTTATTTCTCACAGTTCTGGAGCCTGGGAAGTCCAAGATCATGGCACGAGCAAATTCACTGTCTGGTGCTGGCCTACTTTCTGTTTCATAGATGGTGCCTTCTAGCTGTGTCTTCACATGGTGGATGGGGCAGGTAGTCTCTTTTAAAGGCCACCCATCCTATTTGTGATTAGGTGACCTAATTACCTCTCAAAGCCCTCACCTCCTAATACTTTTCCCTAGAGGGTTAGGATTTCAACATATGAATTTTGGGGGAACACAATATTGACACCATGTAAGACGGAAAATGTGAATAGTTCACAGAAGAAAATAATTTTATCAGTAAAAAAGTAATTTTATTGGTTGGATTCGGTGGCTCATGCCTGACATTCCAGCACTTTGCGGGGCCGAGGCAGCCTGATCACATAAGCCCCAGGAGTTGGAGACCAGCCTGGGCAACATGGCAAAACCCTATCTCTACAAAAAACACATAGGCAAAAATTAGCCAAGCATGGTGGTATGCACCTTTTGTCCCAGCTACTTGGGAGGAAGAGGTGGTAGGATCACCTGAGCCTGGGGAGGTTGAGGCTGCAGTGAGCTGTGATTGCACCACTGCACTCCAGCCTGGGTGACAACGAGACCTTGTTCCCTCCAAAAAAGTAATTTTATGGCCGGGTACAGTATCTTGTGCCTGCAGTCCCAGCACTTTGGGAGGCCAAGGCGGTTGGATCACGAGGTCAAGAATTTGAGACCAGCCTGGTCTCAAACCCCATCTCCACTAAAAATATAAAAAATTAGCCGGGCATGGTGGCATGTGCCTGTAATCCAGCTACTTGGAAGGCTGAGGCAGGAGAATTGCTTGAATCTGGGAGGTGGAGGCTATAGCGAGCCAAGATGGCGCCACTGCACTCCAGTCTGGGGTGACAGAGCGAGACTCTGTCTCAAAAAAAAAAGGAATTTTATCACTTATTAATTAATAAAAGAAATAAAAATGTTCACCATCAGTAATGATCAAAGAAAAATAAATTAAATTGAAAAGTCATTTTGTCTTAGTAATTTAAATTTTACATGGAGATGAAATGTAGTTTTGAGGCCAGTATAGTGGAACTTGGAAGCTCTTACACTGCTATGGCAGATTAATTTAATATATATTTATAGAAACTATCAACAATCATTTTCATATACTAATTAAGTTTCTGAGAATTAATCCTAAGGATAAACAGCAAAAAAAGGAAAAACAATCCATATGAAAATGTTTATTGTGAAATGTTTATTATTTATGTATGTTTGACGTGTAGAAATGAAATATTTGTTACTTATAACAAAAAGTTAGAGTCAGCCAATATTAGGAGACTCGTTAAGTGAATTATGGTACTCTATTCAATGGATAGTATGCAGGTTTATAAGAATATGGAAATATAGGCGGGGCACAGTGGCTAAAGCCTATAATTCCAGCACTTTGGTAGGCTGAGATGGGAGGATCGCTTGAGCTCAGGAGTTTCAGACCACACTGGGCAACACAGCCAGACTCATCTCTACAGAAAATACAAAAATTAGCTGGGCATGGTGGCGCATGCCTGTAGTCCCAGTTACTTGGGAGGGTGAGATGGAAGGACAGCTTGAGCCTGGGAAGTCAAGGATGCAGTGAATCATGATTGTGCCACTGCACTCTATCCTGAGTTCAAAGCAAGATCTTGTCTCAAAAAAAGAAAAAAAAAAAAAAAGAAAGAAAAAGAAAAGAAAGAAAAGAAACTCTCAAAAATCAAAAAACAAAGAATTTGGAAAAATATACTATTATGGAAAGTGCTTAAGACATCATGTTAAATGAAAAACAGATGGAAACAAAATTTCATTACACTATGATTACAGTAAAATAATGTATATCTGTATACACAAGTCCCAGAAGGAAAATAAAAGAAGTTTGGTTGTAATGGTCTGACTGCGTTATTTAGAACCTAGATATAATTTTACACTTCTTTAGAATTATTGATGTAATGTTATCTGGGTAATAAAAGGAAAAATAAAAACAATCTCAACAACTTTTAAAAATACTAAAACATTTGCTTATTAAGTACATACATCGGGATGAAAAAAATAAATAAAATGGATGTATGACATTGACACAAAAGTTTTTTGGTTTTTTTTTTTTTTTTTGAGACGGAGTCTTGCTCTGTCACCAGACTGGAGTGCAGTGGCACAATCTCGGCTCACTGCAACCTCTGCCTCCTGGGTTCAAGCGATTCTTCTGCCTCAGCCTCCCAAGTAGCTGGGACCACAGGCGCGTGCCACCACGCTTGGCTAATTTTTTTGTATTTTTAGTAGAGATGGGGTTTCACCGTGTTGGCCAGGATGGTCTTGATCTCTTGACCTCGTGATCCGCCTGCCTCGGCCTCCCAAAAGTGCTGGGATTACAGGCGTGAGCCACCGTGCCTGGCCGACACAAAAGTTTTAATTAAATGCTTTTTGATTAAAATGAGATAATAAACAACCTCATTTATGTTTGAGGTCGCAAATTTTTGAATTTGAAAAATCAGACCTTGGCAATGACTTGCACAACAGACTATAAGTAACTCCCACATGCTTAGCTTTCCAATATTGGAACACTAGGCATAAATAGGTTTTCATAGACAATTTCTTTTTTCCTTTTAAAAATTAATTATTATGGGTACACAATAGTTGTATATATTTATGGGATGCCTCTCCCCACTACCCTCCCCAGCCTCTAGTAACCATCATTCTACTCTCTATCTACAAGAGTTTAATTGCTGAATTTTTACCTCTCATATATGAATGAGAACATGTGAGATTAGATAATCTCTTAAATATGATGTAGTCTGAAATTTAAAAAAATTTCTCCTCCTGCAAATGAGTAAATTTTAGGAAGACTATTTCAAAGTATAGTGAAAATTCTGTAATTTCAAAAGGGACTTTATGCAACATTGCACAAAAGAAGCCAGACATAAATAGGTATACGGTTGGTTCTCCATATCCATGGGTTCTGCATGTACAGATTCAACCAACTGTGGATTGAAAAAAATGTGGATTGAGGGAAAAAAAGTATTGAACATGTATAACACATATAGACTTTTCCCCCTCATCATTATTCCCTAAATAATAAAGCATAACAACTATTTACATAGTATTTACCTTGTACTAGATATTATAAGTAATCTAGACATGATTTAAAGTATACAAGACGGGCCAGGCACGGTGGCTTACGCCTGTAATCCCAGAACTTTGGGAGGCCAAGGCGGGTTGATCATGAGGTCAAGCGATCGAGACCATTCTGGCCAACATGGTGAAACCCCGTCTCTACAAAAATACAAAAATTAGCTGGGCGTGGTGGTGCGTGCCTGTAGTCCCAGGTACTGGGGAGGCTTAGGCAGGAGAATTGCTTGAACCCCAGGGGGGAGTGGAGGTTGCAGTGAGCCTAGATCTTGCCACTGCACCCCAGCTTGGCGACAGAGTGAGACTCCATCTCAAAAAAAGTATACAAGAGGATGTGGGTTATATGCAAATACTACACCATTTTATACAAGGGACTTGAGCATCCATGGATTTTGGCATCCATAGTGAGTCTTGGAACCAATCTCCTGGGGATACCAAGAGTCGACTGTATACTGTATGATTTAACTTATATAAAAATCCAAGAACTGGCAAATTTATGATGTGTGCACTTTACCAACTGCAAATTATTTCTTATTAAAGAAGAAAAAATGGTCTGTAATCAGATATAATTATTTTGCAGAATTGAAAATCAGACATTAAGAAAATTTTATTTTTCTTAAACTGCTTATTTGGAATGTAATGAAGCTTTTCTAAGTATGTTGAATAATCTGACCTTACTTTGGGTCAATGTGGGTGGTCATGAATGGCAAGATGCTCATTTAATGAGTTATTAAGTCTCACATTGGTTAGACTGAGTGTACATTTTTAAGGCCATTGCTGCCCATCCCTCTTTTAATGACCAAGTGGATTATATTTTCTTAAGAGTGATGTTATTTACATGACTGATTCTTAAAGGAATTTAAGAAACAAAAGACCATATAAGTCACACCCTGGAAATCTATGGCCAACATAGAGAATTCAGGGTCCTATTTACATCTGGAGAAATTACAGATTCCAGGAGCATCACACAGTGTGTTTGAGTGTAAGTTGGAACTTGATCTAATATTTGTATCTTCATATTTTTGGTAACTGTTCTGCTAAGATGAAATTTTGGAAGTTCTCACTCATGTACACTTATTTAATACAAAAACAGAGAAGAGAAATTATTGACTAGCTGTAGTACACTAGTGGAAGTATTATAGAGAAGAAAGAGCATGTACTTTATAGCCATAAAAATCAGGAATCAGATTCTAGTTCTTCTACTTCCTAAATATGTAACTCTGGAAACATTACTCAATTTCTCTAAATTTCAGTTTCTTTGTCCATTAAATGAAGGTTAATAATACCTGCCATAAAGTGTTATCATAAGGATTGAAGATAATACATAAGTGAGTGCTTGGCACATTCAGCAAACAATAGTGATGGTGATTAAGTGTCAGAACTGGATGCTAGCCATTTTTGATACTTATGGCTGAATGGCTTTGTTCAGGTAACGAAATCTCTCCAATAAGCAGGTTTTTCTATTTATAAAAATAGCCAGCTGGGAGTGGTGACTCATGCCTATAATCCCAGCACTGGGAGTCTAAGAAAGGAGGATCACTTGAGCCCAGGAGTTTGAGACCAGCCTGGGTAACAAATTGCAACCCCTGTCTCTACAAAAAATTAAAAATTCACTGGGTGCGCTGGTACACACCTATAGTCCCAGTTGCTAGGGAGTCTAAGGCAGGAGGATCACTTGAGCCTGGGAGGTTTCGGCTGCAGTGAGCTGTAATTGTGCTGCTCCGTTCCAGCCTGGGCCAGAGAGTGAGACCCTATCTCGAAAACAAATAAATAAAGAGACGGGGCATGGTGGCTCACGTCTGTAATCCCAGGACCTTGGGACACCGAGACGGGAGGATCACAAGGTCAGGAGATCCAGACCTTCCTGGCTAACACAGTGAAACCCCATCTTTACTAAAAATACAAAAATTTAGTTGGGTGTGGTGGCATGCACCTGTAGTCTCACCTACTCGGGAGGCTGAGGCAGGAGAATCACTTGAACCTGGGAAGTGCAGGTTGCAGTGAGTCGAGATTGTGCCACTGTAGTCCAGCCTGGGTGACAGAGCGAGACTCCATCTCAATAAATAAATAAATAGAAAATAAATAAATAAATCCATCTCACTAAATAAATAAATAAAATAAAATAAATGAGTAAATAAATAAGGCCAGGCACAGTGGCTCATGCTTGTAATCCCAGCGCTTTGGGAGGCGCAGAAGGGTGGACCACCTGAGGTCAGGAGTTCAAGACTAGCCTGGCCAACATGGTGAAATCTCTTCTCTACTAAAAAATACAAAAATTAGCCAGGCATGGTGGTGTGCACCTGTAACCCCAACTACTCGGGAGGCCGAGGTTGAAGAATCACTTGAACCCAGGAGGTGGAAGTTGCAGTGAGCAAAATTGAGCCACTGCACTCCAGCCTGGGCAACAGAGCGAGACTCTGTCTCAAAAAGTAAATATAAATAAATAGATAAATAAATAAATGCCAAAACTATCCTGTTGAGGAATGACTTCTGAGGTTAATTTCCAAGCAGATTACTTTTTGTTCTTTCTTGCTCTCCTTCATGGTTCTACTGAATTTAATACCCTTAAACTATAGGCACAAGAAAAGGAAAAAAAAATCCACTCTATATATGCCACAAAAGAAGCAAAAACAGAAATGGAAATAGCACCAAGTACCCAAATCCTAATCTCCAGCTGAGCCCCAAGGCAGAAAACTCTCCTGATCTGGCCCTTCCTCCCTAGGGCAGACGAGGATGTTAACCAGCTTGAGGATGCAGGGCCCCACTTTGGGTAGTGTTTTCATAGCTCAAAGTTTTAGATGTTCATCTTGTTTTCATGAGAGAAGTTTAAGACAGGGCAAGTGTCAAGCATATCACTTAAACAATCAAAATGTGGCCTCACATTTGCCTGTGGGTTACCCTTGTAGATTGTTCTGCCCCTGGCATTAGACTAAGGTCAGCTATTCCATTTCTATCTCCCTAGGGCCAGGTTAGGGGCAGTTAAACAGTTATCTTTCTTAAATTTCATTGGCTCAAGGGCTGGGCATAGTGGCTCACCTCTGTAACCCCTGCACTTTGGGAGGCCACAGTGGAACATTTCATTGGCTCAAGACATTCGATCAAGGGGAAGAAAATGTCAATACTAGAAAAAAATAAAAGAGCCTGGCCAGACTGGATCAAGCAGTACAAAATGATCTGATCCACTGTATATTTTAAATTAAAACACTGTTGCTATCTAAACCCAGAAGAGCATGGCCTGTGATTCTCTAATTAAAGAAGGAAAAGAAAATCACAACTAGGCCTGGGAAAAATTCTCCAAACACAAAGCAAAAGTCTGATTTTACCTCTCTTTCTTCATAACAACCAAAGTGAGACAATCACAAACAGCACATTACCCTAATTCCCAGGATTGTTATAAGGATTAAACGAAATAACGAAAGTACTCTGCCAAGTGCAAAATGCTACATTAATATTAGTTAGGTTATTATAAGAAGGGAACTGGTATCACTCCAGGTTTGTGCTGCAGACAGCAACAATGAAATAAGCAGACAGCTGGGCATATCTGCCAGACAGGAAGCATTTCTGACTCTTGAACACAGACTGGATTCCCTTTCGCTGAGCTACACCTGCCAGACTGGAAGCCCCTGGTGCTTTGGTAATGAATGAACACGTCCTGTCCAGGGCCTTTAGGGCCTCACCCAGGCTGGCCTTTGACTCCACCCTGCAGTGCTGGCCTAGGGCCAAGTCTGGGCTAACTTCCCTCTTCAGTTTGCTTGGTACTGCCTTTCCGGTACTATCAGGCCTCAAGCCAGAGTCTCAAGTTATGCACAACACAAGTGGCCCAATAATGAGAGCACTCCTTCCTTCCATGCCAGGGCTAGGAATTTCCCTTCCCTCCTCTTTCCTGTGAAGTCACTCCTATTTCCACTTCTCTGCTTTTCTTCTGCCCTGGACTCCAGACCCTTGTGGAGTTCTGGGGGTCTGTGAGGTCAAGAAGCTAAGAAAAGATGCAAGCACCAAATTTGTCCCATTAACCATTCCTGCGAATTGAGTCTCCATTGCTCCTCACCAGTGCTAATTCCTTGCTAAGTCCTTGTTTCTAGTGACTGGAACATGGTAGGGTCTTTAAAAAATTATTAATTAATTAAAAAATACATAACTCATATCTACTGTTGTTCACATGGAACTCTTTTCCACTTTGGTCTTCAAAGTTCCTGTCTGAATATTTGCTACGACCGCCAAGATCTGCACCTGTAGTGGTTCCACCTGGGGTCCATGCCCCAGGCATCAAAGCTCAGGGCCAAGCATCTGCGGGGCTGGGAGCTGGGGTTTGTGAGAATATGGGGAATGACACGATCTGCTCAATCCCTTTCTTCCCCCTCCCTCTGCTCCTCCAGTGTCACCCATTTTCAAGGTTAATTTGTTTGGCAGGTGGGAAATACTACCATATGGAAACTCTGATCCTCAGGAAAGAATGAAAAGCATGGAAACAATAAATATCTTGATAAATCAAGACTATTTTTGTTGCCTGTGTCTTATTAATTTCTTTATAAATTATTTATTTAAAACCAAAGTTACAGCATTGTCTTGGAGGTAAAAGTATAACATAAAATATGAGCTCTAGGTTCTCACAGTTTTCCTGCTCAATATGATAATGTATTTATCTTATGGGATGCTTGGAATCTGGAACTGCGCTTCTACCTATTCTCGACTCTTCTTACACTGCAGGTTTGTTTTGAGGGTAAACATGGTAGAAATGGGGTAAAGAATGGAATCTTTGAAAACTAACATGAGGGGAGATTGATAGAGCATAAGATATATACGGTTGAGGAGAAGGATCAATAATACATGGAAAAGAAAACAGATCACAACTAAATGCTCCCAGGGTAAAAGCTAGGTTACCAGGAACACGGTAAGACTTAGCTTCTCTAGGTATTTGATTTCCAGCTGGTGCCAGAGGTAAACAAAAAGTGGTGGGATTTGGGGAACACTAAGCAGGAAATGTACAGATACACTTCCAAGGTCACCCTATGAGAAGAGGAAGTCAAGGAACTGGGATGGTGGTTGCATCACCTAAGTGAATCATGAATACTAAAAGACACTAAGGATGATGAAGGCCCTGGGCGGAGAGTACTGGCTGCTCCATGCGCAGAAATTCTTGATGAATATATTGAATGCCCTGGAAGATTGTAAATGATGAGGATTGAGGATGGATGTAGTTAGTTAGTGTTATAAGCCTCACAGGCGAAGAGGCTTTTGCATGTGAGTGGAAAACTAGGATCTGGAAGCAGTTTGAGGAATAAGGAAAATGTTTCTTCAGCTACTTCCAAGGTCTGTGCTTCCCTCCTGTATTCCATTCTTTATGTTGTTGAATAGAACTACCATTACCCCAAAACCTGAGAACCCTTTACTCCTTCTTCTCTCTCATTACTTATATCCAATCACCAAATGCTTAATATTGACCAAATTTATCCCTGAATTACACAGGGTGGGAGGTATGTGTGACAGAGAAGACAGATAACTGGAGATGCTTGTATTTTGGGCTATGATAAAGTAGGATAAGATGGACAAACTGGCCTCAAAGTTCTGAAGGAACCCTGGGATAGCTGTTTTAGTGCTTGGGATACTGTAGGCATGCATTCAGAACCCTGATCTCCACCAGAAGTTGTTAGCTTTTTGGTTTATTTTAGAGGGGCTTGTAAATTTTTTACATTTATTATTCCTTTATAAGCATTTTTTTCTACAAATTCCATTTGTGTCCTGTAGAGATTTGGCACCTCCTTTAGAAGGAAAGAGGACTCAGGGTGAATTGCACCAGGTCTAGAACCCCAAAACACAAATGACATTGGTCAAAGGATGGGAGAAAAATGAAGACTGGCTATTTGCCTAACAGGAATAAAAAAAAAATTTTTACCTCTCAGGCCAACTCTCTGGAGCACTATGTTGAGAAGGATTCTGGGGCCTTGACTTTCAAATATGGGCCCCCAAAGAGGGTATCAGTTAACTGGTGAAGTCTGCAATGGGAATGAGGCCATGTGCTCAAGATCGCTATCCTTGGCCTGGGTGGTTTGTTTGCAGATGAGGACAAATTGGTTGGTCCCCAGCAAGTGAGGGGCCTCCTAGACTGATACAAGAGTCAGGCCTCTCTGTGTCACTGAAGCTCAGGACCTGTCTATCAGGTCTCAGTCAGGTTCTAATCAAAGAGTTAGGAAAAACACTGAGTGTGAGAGCGGGAAAAGCCTGTTTATCATCATTGATGTTTGCTAAATTCCTCGTGAGCTGGCTGACCAGTTCAGATAGGCCTGGGTTTGCAGCCATCTCACCTTCACCTGCCTCAACTGGTAAGGAATGAGAAGATGCCATGGGGCCATTTGATCCGGCTCAAGACTTTATCTTACTCAAGGAGAAGAAAATGTTAATACTAGAAAAAAAATAAAAGAGCCTGGCCAGACTGGACCAAGCAATACAAAATGATCTGATCCACTGTATATTTTAAATTAAAACACTGTTGCTATCTAAACCCAGAAGAGCATGGCCTGTGTTTCTCTAACAAAGAAGATCAGATTGTTGTACTGAACCGAGCGTAGAAAGTTAACACCAAGACAAAAGTAGGCCAAATTGCAGGGTCTTTATTGCCGGCGACCATGGAGGACTCACGTCTCTCCAACCCGTGGCCCCGGAGGAAGGGTGTCAATACCTTTTATACCTTTCTCCCGGGTAAGGGTATGTGGCAGGGGTGGGGGTGAGGAGCGTTAGACATTCCGAGGGCTAGTGAATTCTGCAAATCACTTTCT
>CAUYLG010020225.1:0-12182 GCA_963573385.1 Cacajao melanocephalus | reverse complement strand
TCATGAGCAAACTCCCATTTACAATTGCTACAAAGAGAATAAAATACCTAGAAATACAACTAACAAAGGATGTAAAAGATCTCTCCAAGGAGAACTACAAACCACTGCTCAAGGAAATAAGAGAGGACACAAACAGATGGAGAAACATTCCATGCTCATGGTTAGGAAGCATAAATATCATGAAAATGGCCATACTGCCCAAAGTAATTTACAGATTCAACGCTATCCCCATCAAGCTACCAATGACCTTCTTCACAGAACTGGAAAAACACCACTTTAAACTTCATATGGAACCAAAAGAGACGCTGCATAGCCAAGTCAATTCTAAGCAAAAAGAACAAAGCTGGAGGCATCACACTACCTGATTTCAAACTATACTACAAGGCTACAGTAATCAAAACAGCATGGTACTGGTACCACAACAGAGATATAGACCAAGGGAACAGAACAGAGGCCTTGGAGGCAATGGCACACATCTACAACCATCTGATCTTTGACAAACCTGACAAAAACAAGCAATGGAGAGAGGAGTCCCTGTTTAATAAATGGTGTTGGGAAAACTGGCTAGCCATGTTCAGAAAGCAGAAACTGGGCCCCTTCCTGACACCTTACACTAAAATTAACTCCAGATGGATTGAAGACTTAAACATAAGACCTAACAACATAAAAAACCTAGAAGAAAATCTAGGAAAATCCATTCAGGACATAGGCATAGGCAAGGACTTCATGACTAAAACACAAACAGCATTGGCCTCAAAAGCCAAAATAGACAAATGGGACCTAATTAAACTCCAGAGATTCTGCGCAGCAAAAGAAACAATCATGAGAGTGAACTGGCAAACAACAGAATGGGAAAAAACTTTTGCAATCTACCCATATGACTAAGGGCTAATATCCAGAATCTACAAAGAACTAAAACCGATTTACAAGAAAAAAACAAGCCAGTTCAAAAGTGGGTGAAGGACATAACAGACACTTTTCAAAAGAAGACATCTATGAAGCCAACAAACATATGAAAAAAATGCTTATCATCACTGGTCATTAGAGAAATGCAAATCAAAACTACATTGAGACACCATATCATGCCAGTTAGAATGGCAATCATTAAAAAATCTAGAGACTACAGGTACCGGAGAGGATGTGGAGAAACAGGAACACTTTTACACTGTAGGTAGGACTGTAAATTAGTTCAACCATTGTGGAAAACAGTGTGGCGATTTCTCAAGGACCTAGAACCAGAAATACCATTTGACCCAGCCTTTCCATTAGTGGGTATATATCCAAAGGATTATTAATCGTTCTATTATAAGGACACATGCACACGAATGTTCATTGTGGCACTGTTTACAATAGCAGACTTGGAAACAACCCAAATGCCCATCGATGATAGACTGGACAGGGAAAATGTGGCATATATACACATGGAATACTATGCAGCTATAAAAAATGATGAGTTTGTGTCCTTTGTAGGGACATGGATGAACCTGGAAACCATCTTTCTCAGCAAACTGACGCAAGAACAGAAAATCAAACACCACATGTTCTCACTGATAGGTGGGTGTTGAACAATGAGAACACATGGACACAGGGAGGGGAGCATCACACACTAGGGCCTATGGGGGGAAAATAAGGGAGGGACAGTGGAGGGTGGGGAGTTGGGGAGGGATAACATGGGGATAAATGCCAGGTATAGGTGATGGGGAGGAAGGCAGCAAACCACATTGCCATGTATGTACCTATGCAACAATTTTGCATGTTCTTCACATGTACCTCAAAACCTAAAATGGAATAAAATAAATATTTTTTTAAAATAGAAATAAGGCCAGATTATTAACACTTCTAGAAAACATGTTCTCTCTTCTCCAAATATTAAAAAACAAAAAGTTCATCCAAGTTCTTTGATACTTTATGAAAAGAATGTCTTCCTTCAGCTTCTAATAACATGTTCTTCGCTTGCATCTGAGACCCCACTAGAATCACCCTTAGCATTTATATTTTTACCAACAGTCCCTTCAAAGCATTGCAGGCTTTTTCTAGCATGCACCTCAAAACTTTTTCAGCCTGTACCCATCACCGAGTTCCAAATTCACTCCATATTTTTAGACATTTACTACAGTAGTACCACACTTTGTGGTGCCAACATTCATGGATTTCTGGGACTACCATAACAAAATACCATAGGCTAGGTGGTTTAAACAGTGGAAGTTTGTTTTCTTACAGTTATGAAGTCCAAGTTCAAAGTGCTTGGTCAAGGTGTGTTTCTGTTGAAGCCTCTTTTCCTGACATGTATATAACCACCTTCTTACTGTGTCCTCATATGGCCTTTACTCTGAGTGTGCACAGAAATACAGAGAAAGAGAGAGATTTCTGGTGTCTCTTCCTCTTCTTATGAGGACAGGAGTCCTATTGGATTGCAGCCCCACCCTCATGACCTCATTTAACCTTTATTACCTCCCTAAAGACCCATTCTGCAAGGCTCTAATGTATACACACTTTAGTTTATAACAACCACTGTATCCTGGAAGATTAATTAGGGTTCACTAATTGCAAGCAATAGATACTGATTGCAACTAATTTCACCTAAAATGAGTGTGCTGATAGGATATGAGGGAAAAGGCTACCTTTGCCTGAGGCTTGTACCCTCTGCAGTTGGGCAGTGCATAACCCATATGATTATAATGCATAGGCTTACTCCAGAACCTCACAGAACTGAAGAAAATGATAAAAACCATACTTTGGAAGTTCAAAACTCAAAAGATGCTCTAGAGACTTAAAAAGCAGGAACTAATGAAGAGTCTCTTCAGGTTGTTGCCCTCGTGGTGAATCAACTCCAATCATTTTTAGTCTTTGTTTCTCCAATCTAGAGAAATGACTTTGAAAGAAAGAATGTGATTTCTCTTGGGTCACACACAAATCTCTTTGTAAAGAGAGATCAGAAAGCTTAGTGGATAGATCTACTGAGTCTTCATCAATGGGTCTAGGTGGTGCCCAAAGCTAAATCAAGTTGCTCTTAACAGGAAGAGAAAGGCTGAACTCTGGACAGCCAAAATTATGAAAGCTAAAAATTCCAGTAAAGAAGAAAATGAGCCCAGTACCCCATATATGGGAATGGGAATCCCAGCTCTGCCATGTGTCCACCAGCTCTGTGACATTGTATAACTTCTTTAACTGATTTGTACCCCAAATATTTTATCTGCAAGTGAAAGAAAATTCTCAAATTAACTCATAAAAATGTTTAATTTATAAAGTCACCTAAACAATACCTGACAATCTGCAGTATTGAAAAAATTAGCTAATATTATTTTACATGAGGCTGAACATTCTCATTCATAATCTAATGTATATTCTGCTTTTGAAAAGTTTACCTTGGGATTATTTTATCACATGATTAGTATTAAGCCTATGACATTCAATGCAATTCAGATTTACATGACCCTCTTTCTCTCTCTCACACACACACACACACACACACAGTCACATATACACACACATACACACATATATACACAAGGTAAACACACACACACACACATATATACACACAGTGGTAGGTCTTATAAATTTCTCCCTAAAAATGTTCCTGGAAAATATGCTTTAAAAATTGCCTGTGACAAAATTATAATCGTGAAAATTCAAACTTGCTCAAAGGCCAGAGATCAAAGCAAATAATAAAATGTGGTGTTTAACAGGCTAGGAAGGGCAGTTGTAAAATGAAGGTGAGTGTTAGTAACTGTTGTATGAAATTATTTTAATTCAACATCAGAGAGAGGAAATAAACACCAAGTTAATGAAATTTTTATGTGATACAAAATAAGGAGGCACTGCAAATGTTAGAGAAGCCTAAGAACCAATAACAATGAGGCCATAATAGGGAAAATTAAAAAGGAATAAAATTTAGATGAACAACAGAATAGCATGAAGAAATAAACATAAATTGAGAAGAAGACACATACGTTATAGCACTTATTGTAGTGCACTTTGCAAAATTGTTTACATAATCATCTCCACTGCTCAGCTGCAAGCAGTATGAGACATTAAGTCATTTAATTAAAAAAAAAACTATTGACTAAAACCTATGCGCCAGGTGCAGTGTCAGTCAGTGAGGGACACCAATCAACAAGTTCAAGACCTAGCTAGTGAGTGCACAGATTCAATCTGATTCCTCTCTATACCACCAGAATCTAACATACAAACCTGGCACATGAAGAAAGAAAGGAATAAGTAGATACTTTTCCAGTGATATAGATGGATAAGTCAATGAATGCTCATAGTCAAATGTATCAAAAAGGATAATTAGTAATAGCACATATTTATCGAGACTAAATATGTGCCACACATTGTTTTCATGGGTTGGCCTGCATTCTCCTTCAATCTTCACCCAGATGATCACACACTGTGTTCATGTTATAGTTGAGGAAACTGACAATGGAAATTAAACGAATCTTCCAACCGCATGTAGGTAGTAGGCAGTGGATCTGAGATTCAAACCAGGTCTATCTGACTGAGTACTTTTATTTTTTTTAGTTAATTAATTAATTTTTTTGAGACAGAGTCTCGCTTGTTGCCTAGGCTGGAGTGCAATGGTGCGATCTCGGCTCAATGCAGCAACCTCCACCTCCTGGGTTCAAGCAGTTCTCTCACCTCAGTCACCCAAGTAGCTGGGAATACAGGCAACCACCATCATGTCTGGCTAATTTTTGTATTTTTGTAGAGACGGGGTTTCACCATGTTGGCCAGGCTGGTCTTGAACTCCTGACATCAGGTGATCCACCCACCTTGGCCTGACAAGGTGCTGGGATTACAGGTGTGAGCCACCAAGCCTGGCCTGATTTAGTACTTTTAAATCTTCATAGACATATTTAATTTTTAGGAGGCAGGACACATCTAAGAGCAACCTCAGTGAATCTCATCCCATTTTAGTGAACATGCAGATGATTCAGATGCAGGCACAATTGGAAAACTATAAACAACAAACAAAAACAAAACTTCAACCAGCAGTGAGCATTAGTCATCATTGCATTCATTTCATTGTTAACTCTTCTTAACATTTATCTTTTTTTTTTTTATTTTTATTGTATTTTAGGTTTTGGGGTACATGTGAAGAACATGCAAGATTGTTGCATAGGTACACATGTGGCAGTGTGATTTGCTGCTTTCCTCCCCTTCACCTATAACTGGCATTTCTTCCCATGCTATCTCTCCCCAACTCCCCACCTCCCGCTGTCCCTCCCTTATTTCCCCCTCAACCGACCCCAGTGTGTAGTGCTCCCCTCCCTATGTCCATGTGTTCTTATTGTTCATCACCCACCTATGAGCGAAAACATGCGGTGTTTGACTTTGTGTTCTTGTGTCATTTATCTTAAATTATATTGAACATGATCACTGCTTCTTTATCGTGAAATAAGCTCACCTTTGTGAAGTCTTTGTAAAACATTTATAGCCAATATTTCAATTGATCTTTATAACAAGTATATATTATAGGTGGCGGATAATAATTTTAGGAAGCATTTTTTTTTACCTTCTATACGAATTTGCAAGTGAGATTTTAGAAAGTCAGTTGACTTGTCCAAGGGCATCTAAAGAAGCCAAAGAGATTTTTGTAATCATCATCTCCACCCCAGCATCCCTGGTACATTTTCCTAATTTAGTTTGCACAGAAAATTCATTCATCTTAGAGAGGTTTGTTTTACATTTCTGTGACTGGTTCACATCTATTTGTGAAATGAAAAGAGCTATTAATATTTCAAAGATGTGAGACTTATCCTAAAGTGAGTGTATATAAGAATGTGAATGCTAACTTCTAAAGTTCTCCATAAATGCTGAAGAGAACAAACAAGAATAGACCTCAGAAAAATAGTCTGAAATCAAAGAGCAGAATTGCTCTAGAAATCAATATCACCAAAGGAGACAAACGGCTGAAAACCGAGGACAATTAGAATTGTACACACAATGTAGTACAGTACCCAGACAGGCAGTGATTTTCAAGGCTGCATATAAAGAGACATTTGATCTTAGGATGGGAAAGTAATAGCCTTTTTCTACAAAACTCTGGGGAGACTGCATCAGATAACAGTGTCTGAGGTAATACAGCCTCATCAAGAGTGTGATAGACAGGCAACAGGAATGACTAGGGAGTGGAAACATCAATCTCCAAGTTAGGCTTAAGGAGCTAAATGTGTGCAGATTGGTGATGTAATGACAATGAGGCCCATGAGTCTGAACAGTCATACCATTTCTCCACAGAAAGAAAGATGTTATTTAGTGTAATTTATATGGGTTTATAAAAACAAACTGATCCCAAGACTTAGGACAAAAAACAAAGAGGTTATTTCCACTTTTCTAAGAATGATATTCAAAATACATAAAAATAAAATTGCACTTTATTTTTTAAATTTAATTTGACAGATAATATTGTAGATTTTTATTGTGTGCATCATGTTTTGAAGTATGTGTATATACATTACAGAATGGTTAAATCTAGCTAATGAACAAATGCATTGTCTCACATAGTTATCATTTTTGTGGTAAGAGCACTTAACATTTATTTTGACATTTTTCGAGAATATGTTATCATTAACTATTATCACCTTGCTGTACAGTAGATCTCTCAAAATCCAGTCCTCCTGTTTTACTGTAATTATGCACCCATCGATCAACTTCTCCAGATTCTCTTTCTGATAACCAACTCAGCCTGTGGTAACCACCATTCTACTCTCTAGTTCTATGAGATCAGCTCTCAGATTCCACACAAGTGAGATGGTGTGATATTTGTCTGTGACTAATTTTTTTCACTTAACATAATGTTTTCCAGGTTTATTAATGTTGATGAAAATGACAAGATTTTGTTCTTTTCTGTGGCTGAATAGTATTCCACTGTGTATATATACTACATTATTTATCCATTCTTTTGTTGATGGACACTCAGGTTAATTCCACATCTCAATGGCAAACATCTTTGCTCATTTATTTATTCACTCAGTCAACTTTCAGTGGATAACTGCTATATGTTAGGCATTGTATTAGGACTTGGGGTAGAAAAATAAGTGAGACTTTATATCTGCCCTTTAGGAACTCATTGCTAATTTTAAATGCAATTGTAAACCAACCATTTTTTTAAAAAGCAATATCTGACTTAAAATGTACTTATCTGTATGGTGAAGAAAATAGGCACATAGTTATTTTTCCAGAGTGGAGTAAGAAAGAATAAATAATACTGTTTTAGAAAACTTCATACTTTCTCTCACTCGGTTTATAACATAAAGTTCTCATACTGTCATACCGTCTTCGAAAACATTTTAATGGCTACAGAATGTCACGGAGTGAAAGTGTTCATAACCTACTGGCACAGGGGATAGGGGCTGAGCATATTTCCATGCTAAGTGGTGACAGTGAAACAGGCCACTCTGTGTATGGGTATCCTAGGGTGTCAACTCCACCATGAGGAATGTCACACTTTTCCAGGGGCTATGAAGATTTGGTTCCAGATGTCAACTCTTCTGACCAAATCCATGTTTTGACTTCCACTGATAGACAGTCAAGATTGCCTCTATATCATGCATTAAGGATTCAAGATAATTTTTACAGCCAAACTTTGGAACTGTCACACATCTGTAGTAAAATGAAAGCAGGTGTTCATTGAGATGGGCATGGCAGGTGCTGCCTCCCTCTGGAGCCTTGCCATAAAGGTCAATCGGGTACCCATTGTTTTTGTTCCAGGTTTCACTAGCATTAGTGCCACCATCCCACCATTTCCTTCAGCACCTAAGGTGGTGATGTGTTCACTGCTCACAAATCCTGTGGGTTGCCATGACCCTTCCAACACACACCCTAAATGGGGAGCAGGGCTAACAAGTTAATTACGCTAAGAATATCAAGTATCTCTTTAATAATAATAGTGACTAACCCATATGTAAAGCCCTATTTCCCAGGCATCAATTCATTTTATCCTCAGAATACATTTAGTGGAAAATATAATTATCCTCCCTTTTATATATTAGAAAATGAGGATATAATTTGATTGCTCAGATACCCTATCTGAGGTCACTGAGCAGAGCTGTGAAGGAGCCAGTATTAGCATCTAAGCCATCTGATTATGGAGACTGGCTGCTTAATCACTATGTTGCCTGCATATCAAGACTATGACTATGCCTGCCTACTTACTAGTGAGTGGCATGAGACTACATCCCTACTAGTGGAGTGTATGCACTATTGAAGCCAAAGGTACTGCAGAAAAAGTTCATTAAACCAACAACCCTCTTTCCTAGAACCCTATTTTGTTATTAAGAAAGGGAATAAGGAATTCCAATTCTAATCAGAACAGTTGGCCTCAAATGGAAATAATCTTTGACCCTCATCTGTTTTCATTAATGTTCTGCCTGTTGGGTTAGCTAAGTACCAGGTCTCCCAGGCATCTTAAGTGGACACACTGCTAAGTGAGGACAATTTAGAAGATATGAGGCAAATCCAAGAAAAATACTTGATGGGGAACTGTCTTAGTCTGTTTAGGATGCTATAACAAAAATACCAGAAACTTGGTAGCTTATAAACAAATATTTATTTTTCACAGTTATAGAAGCTGGGAAGTCCAGATCATGGCACCACCAGATCTGGGGTCTGGTAAGGTCCCTTGTATTAGGTGCCTCTTACTATATTCTCACATGGGGGAAAAGCTAGATAGCTCTTTTGGGTCTCTTTTATAAAGGCACTCATCCCATTCATGAAGGAACTGACTTAATGACTGATCACTGCCCAAATGCCCTGCCTTCTAATATACACTGAGGATCCTACCACACTGAGGATTAGGTTTTGGTGTACAAACTGGGGATGGAGAGGCACTAATATTCAGACCATACCAGGAATTAAAAGAATCACAGAAGCAAAAAGCAAATTCTGGCGCCAGTAGCAACAGATTGAGATAATAAAAAATATAAACTGAGATACAGGCTGGGAATTAAATGGAACTTATATGAAAGCATAAATGATTAAGAACAAAAAGGATGGTATGCAGGAGCTGTTGCAAAAATTTCTAGAGTTATGATTCAAGGAGGCACTGTTTAAAACCTAAAAGCTTATTCTTGCCACCTATTCTCTCATCAGCATGACAGTAAAACATTCCTTTGTGCTTACACTCCCACAGACACTGCTTAGCGCTGTAATACATTGAACATGAATATTTAAATGTATTAATTTCACCAACAACCCTGTATGGCAGGTATAGTATCACCTCGATTTTAAAATGAGAAAATTGATACCCAAAGTAATAAAATGATGTTGCCAAGATCACTCAGCTGGTATGTGGCAGAGAAAAAATTTAAAGCTAAGTAATTTTGTTCCAAAGTATATGTCAACTATTATATTACACTTTCTCTCAAGGGCTAGAGAGAACTTATCAATTGTGTTTGCCCACTCATTTCACTGGTACATATTGGTGTCTGGTACAAACGACAAGAGAAAATGGTTCAACTACTTACTACAGCAGAATTGGTATGGAATATTCTATCATACTTTACCCAAAACTCAGGTTTAAAGGGTAATTTTTTATTCTCTCTATGCCTGAAACTCAAAAAAAGAAAATCCCAGCCAAAGGCCTGTATTAACAAAAACTGAGGTCACCTTCCAACGTACTAAATAGTACTACAAGGCATGTGGGGACAGATCTTGTCTTAGGATTCCTATTAGAGTGGGAGAATTTAACACTCCACTGGCAATATTAGACAGATCAAAGAGACAGAAAATTAACAAGGATATCCAGGACTTGAACTCAGACCTGGACCAAGCAAACCTAATAGACATATACAGAACTCTCCACCCCAAATCCACAGAATATGCATTCTTCTCAACATCATATCACACCTACTCTAAAATTGGCCACATAATTGGAAGTAAATCACTCCTCAGCATATGCAAAAGAACAGCAATCATAACAAACAGTTTCTCAGACCACAGTGCAATCAAATTAGAACTCAGAATTCAGAAACTAACTCAGAACCACATAACTTCATGGAAACTGAACAACTGGATCTTCAATGTTGACTGGATAAACAATGAAATGAAGGCAGAAATAAAGACGTTCTTCAAAACCAACGAGAATGAAGACACAACATACCAGAATCTCTGGGACACATTTAAAGCAGTGTCTACAGGAAAATATATAGCAATAAATGCCCACATAAGAAGCAAGGAAATACATAAAATCGGTACCCTATTGTAAAAATTGAAAGAACTAGAGGAGCAAGATCAAAAAAACTCAAAACCAAGCAGAAGACAAGAAATAACTAATATCAGAGCAGAACTGAAGGAGATAGAGACACAAAAAACACCTTTAAAAAAAAACAATAAATCCAGGAGCTGGTTTTTTGAAAATATTAACAAAATAGACCACTAACTATATTAATAAAAAAGAAAAGAGAGAAGAATCAAATACATTCAATAAAAAATGAGAAAGGGGATATCACCACAATTCCACAGAAAGACAAACCACCATCAGAGAGTACTACAAACAATTCTATGCACATAAACCAGTAAACCTGGAAGAAATGGATAAATTCCTGGACACTTGCATCCTCCCAGGCCTAAACCAAAAAGAAGTCAAAACCCTGAATAGACCAATAACAAGGGCTGAAATTGAGGCAGCAATCAATAGCCTACCAACCAAAAAAACTCCAGGTCCAGATGGATTCACAGCTGAATTCTACCAGACATACAAAGAGGAGCTGGTACCATTCCTTCTGAAACTATTCCAAAAGATCCAAAAAGAGGGAATCCTTTGCAAATCATTTTAGGAGACCAACATCATCCTGATAGCACAAGAAGGCAGAGACTCAACAAGAAAAGAAAACTTCAGGCCAATACCCATGATGAACATAGATGCAAAAATCTTCAATAAAATACTGGCAGAACAATTGCAACAGCATATGAAAAAGCTTATCCATCACGATCACATAGGCTTCATCCCGGGGATGCAAGGCTGGTTCAACATACTTAAGTCTATAACCATAATTCACCACATAAACAGAACCAAAGACAAAAAACACATGATTATCTCAACAGATGCAGAGAAGGCCTTTGACAAAATTCAACAGTGCTTTATGCTAAAAACTCTCAATAAACTAGGTATTGATGGAACATATCTCAAAATAATAAAAGCTATTTATGAAAAACCCACAGCCAATATCATACTGAATGGGCAAAAACTGGAAGCATTCCCTTTGAAATCTGGCACTAGACAAGTATGCTCTCTCTCACCACTCCTATTCAATATAGTATTGGATGTTCTAGACAGACCAATCAGTCAAGAAAAAGAAGTAAGGGGATTCAATTTGGAAAGGAGGAAGTAGGATTGTCTCTATTTGCAGATGACATGATTGTATATTTAGAAGACCCCATCATCTCAGCCCAAAATCTCCTGAAACTGACAAGCAACTTCAGCAAAGTCTCAGGATACAAAATCAATGTACAAAAATCACAAGCATTCCTATATACCAGTAACAGACTTAAAAAGAGCCAAATCAAGAATGAACTGCCATTCACAACTGCTACAAAGAGAATAAAATACCTAGGAATACAACTAACAAACTATGTAAAGGACCTCTTCAAGGAGAACTACAAACCACAGCTCAATGAAATAAGAGAGGACACAAACAGATGGAGAAACATTCCATGCTCATGGTTAGGAAGAATCAATATTGTGAAAATGGCCATACTGCCCAAAATAATTAACAGATTCAATGCTATCCCCATCAAGCTACCAATGACCTTCTTCACAGAACTGGAAAAAGCCACCTTAAACTTCAGATGGAACAAAAAGAGAGGCTGCATAGCCAAGTCAATTCTAAGCAAAAAGAACAAAGCTGGAGGCATCACACTACCCGATTTCAAACTATACTACAAGGCTACAGTAATTAAAACAGCATGGTACTGGTACCAAAACAGAGATATTGACCAATGGAACAGAACAGAGGCCTCGGAGGCAACGCCACACATCTACAATCATCTGATCTTTGACAAACCTGACAAAAATAAGCAATGGGGAAAGGATTCCCTGTTTAATAAATGGTGTTGGGAAAACTGGCTAGCCATGTGCAGAAAGCAGAAACTGGGCCCCTTCCTGACACCTTACACTAAAATTAACTCCAGATGGATTGAAGACTTAAACATAAGACCTAACACCATAAAAACCCGAA